>JAVTVY010030341.1:0-124131 GCA_036873755.1 Hanleya hanleyi | reverse complement strand
AGTATCGCTGCCACGAAGTCAATATTCCTCGGTCCATACTCTATATTATATCTTTTGGGGGTATGGACTCGATGTATAGTAAATATTGTTTTTTTTTAGAATATGTAATTAATTAATCAATAGTTCTCGAGGGCCAGTTCTTTGGGTGGGTCATGGTTTTGTTTCACGAATTCTTTGTATGCATAAATAAATACCTAGACATTAACATATTAAATACTGGAACATCTTTACATCCACACACAGAGAGGTTCGATACCGTGATTAGTTAGTTAATTAGGGTCATTTCTTTTAACTGCCCTTCTCGATCACTTCGAGCTATTTTACCTTTTAGAATTCTGCTTTGTAGGATAAACCCTCGTAAGTTCCCTTCAAATAGATATATGTCGTCTATGAATGAACTTTATCGACTGACTGAAATAGATATTTTTAATCAATCGCCTTTTACAACTATCATTGCTGATTTATTGCTGATTTAGCTGATACTCTTACTGTATTCAACCATTTTGTGCGTCATGTAATCCTAGTCTCAGTGAACGATTCTAATGTGCAGGGCATCTGATCTTACACTTCCATATTGTACTCAATGCATATACGCGAACTGATTTTCCATAATTACCTTGGGTATTATTTTGGTTTATTTTGTCCCTATATGTTTTATGTCATTGTTGTATGTACCTGTTATCGAACCATTTAGTGGGCCCTCTTATGGGCCTATTGGATTTCGAATGAATAAACTGAAATGACTCCCCCCCCACCGCCGAAATAATTAATCAATTAACAAATGGTAGCAGGCCCCGGTGTACATGAAAGTAATACAACGAAATACGGACATCTATCAGCAGGGAATGGAATGATAAGAGATATTCATATAGTAGGAATTCCGACATATACGCATTCAAATGATCGTTATATCGTGATGACGATGAATGTTATATTCGAACATATGAGTCTGTCAAATATCCAAATAATTTCAAATAATACTCTCTTTACCAACGACATTCACTGCGGAATTCGAACATGTGGCCTCAAAGTAGGATAGCAGTGAATATACACAGGTTCGGTTGAACGGAATACGCGAATGTTTACGCGACACGTTGGCGGTATATGTACAAGTACGATACTTCTTTAAGATTTCCATATTAGTAAATTGCTTCATGGGGCAGGGCTATACTCCATTCCAAATTCAAACGTATGTGACGGTTGGCTCTCGGTATCAGTCGGAGAAATCTGTGCAGTCTCTGTATCACTATTCGCCAGAGTGAATTTGTCGGCTTCTGGTCCCTCGGTCTCTGTACCCATGTCGAATCCTCTGGTGTAGCATCATATCGTAGCGTCTGGTAAACGTTCCTGCGCACTCAAGGCAACGATACACCATGTTGACTGTTAGACGTCGGCTGTGCACGTCTTTCGGCAGGGGTATAGACGGAACAGGCCTGCAAACACCTATCTTAACGCTTCATTGCCATAGAAAGATAGCTGCGAAGCTGTGATTGTTCTAAATAATTTCGTGATATCTAGTGGAATTCACACTCATTAATCGAATCGTAGTGAAGCGCATCCAACGCCCGTCGTTACGCTTTAATGTTCGTCTCAACGCCTTAACACTCTAACGTAACGCCATAGGGCCCTCGGTGGCCGAATGGTCTAAGGCGCTTTCGCTGGTGACCGCTAGCCTCACGCCGCTGGACCGGCACGGGTTCGAGCCCAGCGGGTCCATGTTATAGAAGTTTCGGTCCCTAACACGACAAGGGCGCGGGAGATATTATAAAGCAGGGTCGTCTATTGACTCGGGTGAAGGTGTCTACATAACCCTTCCAGATAGGTTCCAGTCCGGCTCCGAAATTTCTCCAAGACTTTTTTTTTATTAACGATCTTTTTCCAACTCGTTTACAAACATACACAATAATCAATCTGATTAAAACTCAGACTTAATAAACCGCTCCTCTTTCGGAGTTTTAATCAGATTGACACAATAATATACTGAACATCATGGACAGAAAAAAACCCATAGAAGAACATAAAAACCCACATCCTCGCCTTCAAGATCTTTACATAACACACTTGAATTTGGGAAGAATATTTCTTTGCTTTTGCGCCCATATAAACCAGTTTTATCTGAGCTGATTGCGTTTGTATTTCACTATTAGGATACGAAATAGTTTTCTAGTATATGCCATTTTTTATAAAAGTTCTCTGTCGAAAATGTAGTATTTGCTATGAGTTTCTCAGTTCTATATTGTTCTTGGAATTTCTGAAGAAGGATATTAATATGTAATGTCGAGTTTTTGAATTTATTGGTGTAAATATATCTTTTCGCAAATCAACATTAGGGTGTTCAGCAAGTATTGTTGCATATCCCAGCCACATATTATTTTATCGTTTATCACTTTAATTTTACTGTATCATTTAGCCATCTCTGCATATCAGACCACAGTTTTTTAACCATTGGACAAAGAATCATCAAATGTTCTACACTTTCTTTTTCTTCTTTGCATGTATGAACACAGATTATCATTTCTTTCCCTATTTTTTGCAAGAAAGAATTTGTACAGAGATTTCTGTGTAGAATTTTATATTGAAAATCACGGAGTTTTGTTTCCTGAGTACTTTTAAAGTTATTTGCATAAGTTTTCCCCCACTCTATATCTGAACATGGCTTCAAGATTTCATTCCAGGCTTCTATGGATTTGGACTGCACAGTACTATCCATGTTATTTAGTACATCATAGAATATTCTACCACCTCTTTTTTGCCTTATTAATATTTTTTCTCAATCCCTAAAACTGGTGAATGCATGTCAGTTACTGGAGAACTTCTTGCCAATATATCCTTCCAGTGCTTCGGGGTCGATTTCAATAAATGTGTATAGTCTAAAAATGTTCCTTTGATACCATATTTATGATATAAAAACATCCCCCTGTAAATTAACAATATCAAGTATGTATTTAATAACTTTTTTGAGCCAGTTTTTAGTAATAATGGACTGTTGAGCCACAAAGGTTCGTCCAAAATATCTGATATAGATTTTGGATTAAGTTTGACACGCAGTTGTTTCCAGGCAAAAAATGTGTCTGTCCAAAAATGATTTGATATATTATCAATTAATTTATTGTCCCCCGCCGCAACGCGGCCGGGGACTTTAAAATGGTTCTTGTTTCTTTGTGTCCGTGGATGTCCGTGTACGTCCGTCCATGTCTGTTCGAAGCGATAACTTCCTAACGTTTTGTTGGATTCTTCCGAAATTCGGAATATGCATTCCTTGCGGCAAGACGCCAGTCCGTATTGCATTTCAGGAACATCTGCTTGAAGGTGGCGCCACTAGTTCTTGCTTCTTCGTATCCGTGAATGTCCGTGTACGTCTGTTCGAAGTGATAACTTCCTAACGCTTTGTTGGGTTCTTCCGAAATTCGGAATATGCATACCTTGCGACAAGATGCCAGTCTGTATTACATCTCAGCAACATCTGCCTGAAGGTGGCGCCACTGGTTCTTACTTCTTTGTGTCCGTGGATGTTCGTGTACGTCCGTGCATGTCTGTTCGAAGGGATAACTTCCTAACGCTTTGTTGGATTCTTCCGAAATTCAGCATTCGCATTCCTTGCGACAAGAGGCCAGTCCGTATTGCATTTCAGCAACATCTGCCTGAAGGTGGCGCCACTAGTTCTTGCTTCTTTGCATCCGTGGATGTCCGTGTACGTCCGTGCATGTCTGTTCGAAGCGATAACTTCCTAAAGTTTTGTTGGATTCTTCCAAAATTAGAATACGCATTCCTTGTGACAAGACGCCAGTCCGTATTACATTTCAGCAACATCTGCCTGAAGGTAGCGCCACTGGTTCTTGCTTCTTTGAGTCCGTGGATGTTCGTGTACGTCCGTGCATGTCTGTTCGAAGCGATAACTTCCTAACGCTTTTGTTGGATTCTTCCGAAATTCAGCATTCGCATTCCTTGCGACAAGAGGCCAGTCCGTATTGCATTTCAGCAACATCTGCCTGAAGGTGGCGCCACTAGTTCTTGCTTCTTTGCATCCGTGGATGTCCGTGTACGTCCGTGCATGTCTGTTCGAAGCGATAACTTCCTAAAGTTTTGTTGGATTCTTCCAAAATTAGAATACGCATTCCTTGTGACAAGACGCCAGTCCGTATTACATTTCAGCAACATCTGCCTGAAGGTAGCGCCACTGGTTCTTGCTTCTTTGAGTCCGTGGATGTTCGTGTACGTCCGTGCATGTCTGTTCGAAGCGATAACTTCCTAACGCTTTTGTTGGATTCTTCCGAAATTCAGCATTCGCATTCCTTGCGACAAGAGGCCAGTCCGTATTGCATTTCAGCAACATCTGCCTGAAGGTGGCGCCACTAGTTCTTGCTTCTTTGCATCCGTGGATGTCCGTGTACGTCCGTGCATGTCTGTTCGAAGCGATAACTTCCTAAAGTTTTGTTGGATTCTTCCAAAATTAGAATACGCATTCCTTGTGACAAGACGCCAGTCCGTATTACATTTCAGCAACATCTGCCTGAAGGTAGCGCCACTGGTTCTTGCTTCTTTGAGTCCGTGGATGTTCGTGTACGTCCGTGCATGTCTGTTCGAAGCGATAACTTCCTAACGCTTTGTTGGATTCTTCCGAAATTCAGCATTCGCATTCCTTGCGACAAGAGGCCAGTCCGTATTGCATTTCAGCAACATCGGCCTGAAGGTGGCGCCACTGGGTCAAAATAGATTTTTTTTTCCGTGTACATCTGTTCGAAGCGATAACTTCCTAATGCTGTGTTGGATTATTCCGAAATTCGGAATACGCATTCCTTGCAACAGGACGCCAGTCCGTATTGCATTTCAGCAACATCTGCCTGAAGGTGGCACCACTGAGTTTCTCTTCTTGTCCGTTCCAGTCAAAATGGGCCTTCAATTTTGCTATATGAAATCATTCTATTCCACATCATATGATTTACCCTAAAGCTTTTGCATGAACCATATTTTATTTCAGAAGTATAATGTGAAATAACTGGCGGAATCCCTGATTTTTGAATTTCGTGTCATCTTAAACGAAGGATAACATTTCCTTCAATTTTGCTAACAAACAATTGTATTGCACATCATATGATTTACCCTGAAGCTTCTGCACGAATCATTTGTGTCCACACATGTATATTACTATATTAATTACAACTGTGTTCCTAATGTTTGGGTGCACACTGTGCATATGATCAATTTCTTGAATTGAACTGAATTCAACCTTGCTGGTCTTCAGACTGACAGATGATGGCATGCAGTTGTCAGTGCAGTTGTTCATGTACAGGGAGCTTTCTATGAATGAGTTGCAACCCCAAAAGGCTTAAAATTTATCAGGCACAGACCCATGTTTTTACCCCTCGGCCATTTTTGGCCATGGGGTATTGTCATCATCTTGTACGTCCGTCTGTCCGTACGTCCGTTCGTGAGGGAGATAGCCGGAAAACTGTTCCGCTGATGAATTCCAAATTTGGTATGCTTATTTACCTAGTCAAGGACCAGAAGCCTATAGAATTGGGACCTGATTGGGTGGGAACCTTAATAGCAGCCATCTTTAATTTCATGCAAAATGGATAATGATCCATATCTCGGAAACCATTCAACTGTTTAATACGAAATTTGATATACATCATCGATACATCAAGCAACTTTCAACGAATTACCAAACAGGCTTTTCTGATTAGCTGGGAACCCTGGAGGCCATCTTTAATTCATGCGAAATCGATAATGATAGCCTACATATCTCGGTTACCATTCAATTGTTTTATATGAAGGTTGGTACATGTATATATCATCGATACATCCAGATACTTTGAATCGGGACCTGATTGACTGAAAACCTTGGTGGCCATCTTTAATTTAGGCAAAATCATTAATGATCTCTATCTCTGATTCCGTTGGAGTGCTCAGTGTAAAATTTGGTATGCATCATTAATGCATCAAGAGACTTACGATGAATGACAGATCTGGTTTCTCTGATTGGGCGGAAATCTTGGCGGCCATCTTTAATTTATTCAAAATCTTTAATGATGTTTATCTCTGATACCATTCAAATGTTCTATACGAAACTTGATTTACAGCATCGATGTATGAAGAGACTTGCATTAATGAATAACCACATTAGTTCCTCTGAGTGACGGGAAGGATGGGCAACCATCTTTAATTTATGTAAAATCATTAATGATTTCTATCTCTGACACTGTTTAAATGCTCAATGTAAAATTTGGTATACATTATCGATGCATCATCTCGGTTACTTCTACACGATGTGCCTAGGATACAGTACTATACTATACACAATTTTTTGTAATTCAGCATCGCAGAAAACCACCATCGATTGCGTTTTCATGGTAAAAGGGTTAGGAAAGAACTAAAAATACACTTCAATGCAGAGTGATTTTGATTGACGCCAGAAATCGCTCAGAACGCTTCTTCGGCGATCTAGACCCCAGGAGCATCTGGGGCCTGGGCGGCCCCTGGATTCTCACCTAAAGTGCAATGATAGTGGCCGTACCACTTTGAATTTGCTTCCGACGCCCCTGTATTAACAGACAGTGTCAACGTACTGTTCCAGCTGTCTCCCGTTCAGTGATTGGTCATTCGGCCCCGCCATTTTAAACTAATACGAGCATTTTCATTGGATCACTATTAGATAAGACCCACCCCAATCTTCATACACAACCACGTGACTGTCTCAGTTGACTGATGACATAGCGCGGCCTCGTTTTTGATTTCAAAATCTGCCGTCTAACTGGGGAAATGTTGTTGTTGCTGCATCAGCCGATCATTGGCCCCCTGTAGAAGATACTATAGGCTAATACATGTAGGCTACCATGCCATGAGATGATGCTTGGGATTGCATTTCGCTCACTTGCACCTACAGGTGGCGACAACTGGTGGCAAATTTAAAATTTGGTTTCCGGGTTGAGGATGCCTTCAGCTTCTCGTCAAATTTGGTTTGCAGATAATGCCTTGAGATGTCACTTGGGGATGCTTCTCGGTGCTTCACTGCATGGAAACTATATCACAGAAGCATTCAACTTTCAGTCAATCGTTCTGAGTTGATCTTAAAACTTGGTAAGGCAGAAAGACCCTTCCACATCCAACGCCTATGAAGCAGCAGTTGCCTCCCTCATGTATACCCCCGAGACCAACAATGCTAAAAAATATTGCTGCCATTTCGGCGGGGGACCTAGCATCCTCTGGCTGCTTGTTAAGATAGTCATCACCCATGTTCCATAAATTCGGTGTTTCGGACAACTCGCTGTTTATTATATTTTACCATTTTCTATTCCGGAAAGAACTATGTATATAATAATCAAGGGTTAAAATATTCCTTTTTATTCTATCATTTCCTCCATTCCATATAAACTTAAATAAAATCGAATTAAGCTCTTTAACAAATTCGTCGGGTGGGTTTGGTAAGGCAAGAAAGAGGTAAGTTAATTTTGATAGTGCCATTGATTTTATAACTGTGATCTTCCCTAAGAGAGATAAGTTGCGTATCTTCCATCTGCTGAGTTCTCTTTTAAGATCTTCTAACTTCGCCAGGTAATTGATTTTCCATATTTGATTGAAATTTGTAGAAGATAATTCCACCCCGAGCATATTGAAATCCATTTTTTCATCTTGACACAGCTTTAATTCGGATCCTGTTTTCTCTAAGACTTGATAGCCTCTTTAAATGCGACAGGATACAACAACGACGGAGTCCATGTCTGTTGAATATTATGCCGATTTCTTGTATATTCATTCCACCTAACTCAGGAATGATCGGAGGCATTCAGCACACAGACCAACACAGCTTCATTAACATTGGACCATTTGTAAATATCTTTCAAACTGGAGATGGTACATCTATCATCGAAACATGATGGTGAATTAGTCTGCCTGTACACACCGACCATTCCTATATATACAATTCTAGTATATTACAGGGGCAAGCTGACACATCAAATCCTCAGTACAGTTGTGACATCTCGCTCGGCTATCTGCTTCAGTCAAAAGTACAAATTCAGTGCAATTACATAGCCATGCAATATTAAAACCATATAGATTTAAATTACATAACTGCTTATGTTTCACAAAGCCTGACCTAAAAGGTCATGAAACGGAATCTTGGGGAGAGCTTTATCAAAACAAACAGAACTTAAAATTAGAACACATCATAATATATATGTACTATAACTTCTATAATATGGCTTCTCGTCTGAATGCAACAAATTACTACAATATAAAATTGGTGACAGAAAAGTCGACCTTTACGTAATTGTAAGGTGGCTAAGAGTTACAACACATATAAGGGAAGTGGGAAGAGGTGCCAACATACTGACAGAGTCATATGACTTCACAGTATAGTCTTCCGGTTAACCAATTCTAAAGCACATACCAAGAATCTAATGATTCGTGGTATGTGTTGTATCTCAGGTACGCTTTTATTGCACCTGTTCATGTGGCAACTTGGATGATATGACCACACGGCCCCTAGCACCGGCATAAGCGGTATTAGATACAAATCTAGAGAGGTGTGATGGAAATGCTCTGACAACTCGTATATTGGTAACTGGTGAGTTGTTTCGCTGTGACAACTCATACACTGGAAATTGGTGAGCTGTATCGTCGTCAGATGAAAATGACGGCATTTAACACAAAAGACTAGTCTGCAAGGCCCGATGTCGACCCAGCATCAACTTCTCACAAATGCCAACATATATCAAAGACCAAACGGTTTGTACAAGGGGCGGGCCTTGGGGACGAAACGTCCACCAGCAGAATCTCGCCATATACAGGTAAAAATTACAACACATATAAGGGAAGTGGGAAGAGGTGCCGACATACTGACAGAGTCATATGACTTCACAGTATAGTCTTCCGGTTAACCAATTCTAAAGCACATACCAAGAATCTAACGATTCGTGGTATGTGTTGTATCTCAGGTACGCTTTTATTGTGCGTGTTCATGTGGCAACTTGGATGATATAACCACACGGCCCCTAGCACCGGCATAAGCGATATTAGATACAAATCTAGAGAGCTATGATGGAAATGCTCTGACAACGCGTATATTGGTAATTGGTGAGTTGTTTCGCTGTGACAACTCGTACACTGGAAATTGGTGAGCTGTATCGTCGTCAGATGAGAATGACGGTACCTCAGCTGCGAATCCAAAATACTTTACCAAAACAAAACAATTTACCCAAAACACTACATGGAAAGCAAAACAGTTTGCCAACAAATTTCATGAAAAGCAAAACAAAAATGGTCAAATGAAACAAAATGTACAACAGCATTTAAATGAATTGAGATGTCAAAACAGCCAAACAAAAGAAACAAAAGAGAAACAACAATAAGGAGAGGAGACGAAATGGTGCAAGAGACTGCATTAGTGATCAATTCAGCAGTAACCAATACATCAGAACTTTATCTCAAGTGAGAGTACGTTCCCTGTAGAAAAACACGTCCACTATCAAGAGTGATGAAAGAAAGAAAAACAAAAACAAAAAAATTACCAACAGGATGCAAAGATGGGAAAACATGGACACGTGGAGCAGTCTCCGAAGGACTGTCCAGTGGCAGGTCATGCAGTTCAATGTCACCGGGTGACGTACAATAAAGGTCCGCGAACAAAATGATAACAATATCTATATAGATTATAACGTGTACACAAGATATGCAAAATCGCGACAAGGATACACAGCAAAACCATGGTAAAAGAAATATATGTCAAAATGTCATTCACTGATACGTCAATTGTCATATCGCCAATGTCAGCTAACGGCTGCAAGGAAACATGCACCACCTTATTCAATGCCTGCCAAGGAGTGGAATGGCAGTGCTAGGCATTTGAACCCTATCTGCAAGAAATGAGAATTCTTTAGAATAGAGAGTACCGGTAGCAGACTATTTTTCAGCCCACACCAGTAAAAACACACTTACCGGGCTAGAGCCGGTTGGAGCCGGTAAACACCTAAGTCAGTGAATGGACTTCAGCGGGCCGTGCGGCACAATGCTCGGAAACAAATGTTTGCAACACAAATTTACAAGTAGAGAGCTCAAAAAATTTGCTCGAAAAATCCTTCAATTGCAATAGTCACACCCTGCAAGCGGTATTAGAACTATTCGTTAACACACTCATAATGCAGGGAATATGTTCTTGCTGTATTTGCGCACTACCATAGCATCCTCGAAGAGAATGACCCATACAACGGGTCGGGACAAAACACCATCCAGTCTCTGTGGCCAGTCCAATATGACCTGCCGCAGAAATAATTTGTACATAATGTCCAGGCTCTTGTAAAGGCATAGCCCAGGACTGCAAACCATATTCGACGTAAGCCCCATCGTCAATCATTGGGAGAGTAGCCGATTAGGAAAGTGTTTCAAAAGTGTTCCAAACTGGACGCACCAATACATTACGGTAATACCATTTGTATGGAAAAATGAGACGAACACCCACCTGTCGCATCGCCCGAAGTTGAGAGGGTGGAAACAAATCCTCCGTAAGACGGTTTAACTCCAAAGAAGCCACTTGGTGTCGGTAGTGCAACTGAGCTTCTGCAAAAGACTGCAAGGTCAATTCTAACTCGTCAACGGCAGCAGACAATCGGTTTTGTTGGTCACGGTTGACCCTATTTCATCAAAGGCTTTGTTGACATGTGAGGCTAGGTCATTAGAATAGTGAACAATTGACTTCGTTTCTGCTCGTGCTGATTGGATTATTCAGCTCAGGTCATCGACCTCATGTGACGTGGCGATCCCAAAGGCAAAGGCAGCCCCTTCGCCTACAAAATCCAGAAATCCTCTTCGTTGCCTGCCATCAGTATCAACGGAATGAACCATAGTAAGTTGCTGAATGGTTTGGCAAATATGTCTTAAGCGATAGAACCAAGTAACTATATCATCAGGGTGAATTTGGTTCTTTCGTACAGACGCATTAATGGCCGTCTCGAATTCCATTACACGTTGAAGAAATGTTGGAGGTATCTCTGGGGCTGTGATGATAGTAACTACCTCAGAGCACTCTGCTTTAACAAAAGATATATTGGTCGACCGCGAAGAACAGTCACACCATCTGAAAAGGCTTGGTGGCTAAGATGGCTCTCCACAGTTTCGTAGA
This sequence comes from Hanleya hanleyi, assembly GCA_036873755.1. Lineage (NCBI taxonomy): Eukaryota > Metazoa > Mollusca > Polyplacophora > Lepidopleurida > Hanleyidae > Hanleya > Hanleya hanleyi. The sequence goes on along the minus strand of JAVTVY010030341.1, from coordinate 113,012 downwards.
AATGGTCCCTGTCTAATTCATAATACGATAGACTGCCCGTGTTCTGCTACATCATTATTCTTCTCGTCTTCTTAATAGCTTATATCTAGAATGCCATCCTATTCAGCATAATCAACGCTGCAAACGAGCCCGTACAGGTCGTTGGCTGGCTTCGTCTAACGGTGATCGGGGTCATAGAGTAATTTTGTCCCGCCTGAGTTATGCCCCTTGGTGGTGCCTAAAATTCAGGACTCATTTACGGAGGGACAATCTTACAAAAAACGACAGGTTGACCCCTCACTCTTTGCCTTTTTAAGTTGATACCGGACCACGTGAGAAAAAAAATTAATTGAAATCGCTCTTACAGATTTTTCTGGAATTTTAGCCGATGGAATTAACCCTGAGCAATCCTATATCTCACAATGTGTGGAAGTTTGTCAGTTACTTGCCTTCAGGCGGTGGTTCTCTCCGGGTACTGCGGATTACTTCACCAACCCAAATGACGGTCACCATATGAGTTGAGCAAACTTGAGTGTGACATTAAGCCAAATACCTCCCCTCCCTCTTCTCCTTGTAATGCCATCACACATTATGTTATCGCCATAACGCGGAGCCGGGAATATCTCACACAATTGCTTCGCCATTTGCCTTTCACCCTTTACGTTATCGGAGGAAGTGGTGTCATGCGGCACGGTTGCGCCACCAGGACATTACTACTTGTACGCCAAGGAGTACATCAGAGTGCAGGTGGCGCCACCATACTCCATGACGTCACTTCCACCGACGATCTCAGTTCCGGTGATGACGTCACTTCCGGCAGTGAGTTCCGGACAAAACCACCCAATCGTAGTCCACACTCCGCAACATCATTGGGACACAGGATGGTCCCCACTGCGCACACATATAATGACCTCTTTCTCCACAACGCTTCGATTGCGCATGCCCATCTTAACCACACTTCCGCCACTTCCTGCACGTCCCAGTTGAACCCAGGATGCCACATTGGATAGATGTTACACGCTCCCGTGTATCCCCAAAATACCATCTTTCTCTAATAATCTTCCACTGCGTATGAGCACCATAACGTTCCTTCCAGAAAAATCCCCACCCCGATCATAGTCCACACCATAGGAGTTTAAGACGAGACAATGCACGACTCTAATCTGCCAACGTTCTCTACTACTCGATTGCTAATGTTCAACAAAAGGTCACTTCCGATCTAAAACCTCAGTTGAAATCTACGCAATGCGAGCTTCAAAGCGAGACACTGCACGACCAATTGAGACTAAGAATGGCCACTCAATCGCCCAAACAATCTCCTAAGCACCCTAAATTGCCGTGTCTGGAACCAAGTTGGTCCCTAAAAATGCTTTGACGCTTGGCTAATATTTTTTTCCCCGTTTTATTTCTTCAGAATTTGACCATGTATACATGTGTATTGGTTGCTAAATAATAGTTAAGATGACCAATGTATCAAATATCAGTAATTTGGGGTTAGTTATAAAATGTGTGAAATTTAATTTCTTTTTACTTATTGTAAAAATAGTTGATATTCAAATGTATCAGTCGCATGTGTTGCATTGAAAAACAATTGAAATTACAAAAACGATCGCTAGAAAATTAAAAATGGTAACCCAAATGGGTCTTTTTCGTCCAATTTTAATATCTACATCAAAATGTACACAAGTACATGCATTAGTTGCAATATATGTATATATTTTTTACATAATATCGACTGAGTTGATGCTTACTTGTGCATCTGTTGACGAACATTCATTATCGTTAAATTGAATAAAGAAATATGGTCATGTGGAATCTCCTAAAACGTTGTTTGACGTTTTCTGTTCATTTTATCCTTAGTGCTTTCCAGATTACTAAACATTCAGCATAATTAATTTTACTGTTTGAATTCACTTCCTTTCTTTTCACGCAAAACAATAAAGAGGGTCACGAAATGTCTTCCTGATAACCCAGATTTGTCTAGCCAATTTTCGAATCAGTTCACGGGAAGTAATTTATTTCGGAAAACAATTCCTCCAGCGACATATCTTTCATTTTGTTTAATTTTAGTCGTGCTCCAAGCCTATGACGTGAAGATAACTCGTCGGTAATGTACGACCAGTGTCTCTCCATTATCTCATCAGTTCGTTTGTCCACATCTCGCGAGATCCCGTACAGGTATTGCCAAATTTCCAGCTCCCGAAGGAAGTGCAATTCACCTTGTGAAATGCATTTCACGTATTCCTCGTCCGTCATCTGCTTCTCGTATATAGAGTTGAGGAAATCCTTATCAGTGATACTGCTTTGGATTTCTGATTTTGTACTCTTGTTAGCTTTATCAGACATATGAGGAGTTTTGGACCTTGGGTTATCTTCCACAAATGTGCTATCATTCTCCGAACTGCGCAAATAGCTCATGCTGTGTGAGAATCAATGATTAGTTAAATTGACTTCAAATTACCTGAAATGCGGGTTGAACACTAAATGTTTATGGAAAGCCATCAGTGTCATAACCTCTGGTTTTCCACACGTGGTAATTCGATTTTCCACGCGTGGAAATTCTATTATCCACGCGTGGAAAATACAGCCAATAGTTTGACTTGTAATTACCACGTGTGGATATTTCGACCAATTACTCAACTTGGAAATACCACACGTGGAAATTATTTACCACGTGTGGAAAATATCTATCAATGATAGAACTGGGAATACCACGCGTGGAAATTATTTACCACACGTCGTATTTATCCCCAATCATTGAACTCGGAAATACGACGAGTGGTAAATAATTTCGACACGTGGTATTCCCATTTATCCACGCGTCGAAATTTTATTTTACCCAGCCAATGAATGAGAGCTTAACAAAGAAATCTGGTCCCTTCAGAATGGCGGAAATCGACAGTTTGCAGCGGTTCAAGTATCAGTTCTCCGAATGTGTTCGTCTAGCTGGAACAGACAATCTGCAACAGGACACTGTCAATTTCATAAAATACAGGTATGTGTAGCACACTTTAATAAGTTTTTTGTTGAGCAGTGCAGGATTTCCACCTGAGGATGAGTCGTATAGGTTGACGACCGTACGACAGATAAGACAGGTGAAAATGCGTGAATCTGCTTTCTGTAATGATTGTTTTGATTGGTAGATTCGAAAATAGGATTACCACGTGTGGAAAAGAGAATTATCACGCCTGAAAAACCCAGTGAAATACCACGCGTGGAAATTATTTACCACGCGTCGTATTTCCGAATGCAATGATTGGGTGATAAATACGACGTGTGGTAAATAATTTCCACACGTGGTATTTCCAGTTCTATCACTGGTGGATATTTTCCACACGTGGTAAATAATTTCCACGCGTGGTATTTCCAAGTTGAGTAATTGGTCGAAATATCCACACGTGGTAATTACAAGTCAAACCATTGGCTGTATTTTCCACGCGTGGAAAATCGAATTACCACGTGTGGAAAACCAAAGGTTATGACACTGATGACTTTCCATAAATGTTCAGCTATGTGTTGGTTAAAACTCGGGTGTTCAGATCTACTCTGGTAAACCATAATCGCTCTTCACAAAATGGCTAGACCGTCAGCTATCTCTTCATTAGCATTCGGTTGTCCTACTGTTTCTCGGTTCAACGGCTAAATCTTTGGGTCTATGTAGATTTAGTTATCCAAGCCTGTTTCGTTGAGTCTTCGTCCGATCCTATTATTTCCTTGACCAATGGGTTGTCCAAATTCGCTTTGCTTCAATAATAGGTTGTCCAAGCCTATACAATTATTTCCTTTGAGCAATCGATTGTCCAAATCAGTTCAGCTTCAACAATCGGTTGTCCAAGCCTGTTTCCTAACGTGTCCAGCTCTTCTTCGGTTCAACAATCTGTTGTACAATCCAGTTTCGTTAAGCAACGATTGTTCAAATTTGTTTTGGTTCGCATATCGTGTCAAACTAGTTAACTATAATCTGGATTCAGTTAACTATAATCTGGATTGAGTAGTACACGACTGGTATAAAAGTTCAAACTCACACGACTAAAAGATCCGAATTTTACCGCAGTTCATTACCTCCTCAGTAGATTTCCATTCGGCCTGTCACTTGCAAAATTTCGCCCAGGCTTCAGCTCCTAAACAATACGTCGTCATTAGTAACAAATGTAAATATGAACGATGCGCTTTCATGATACGGGTTATTCATCATATATTTATTTGAGCAATGAAATATTTAAGCACCCCTCGAAAAGCATAGCTGTATGACGATCCGGAAAGCAAGCGGCCGGAAAGTAAGCGGCTTTCTCCGAAGTTCGCGCCATTGTCAAAATATTTCGATCCTGAATCCGTAATTGCAATACAAGAAAAACACATCCATATCCGTACAACTAGGACCTTCTTTGTGTTTTCGTTTACTAGATGTATATATGCTGGTTGAATTCGAGTGGTATCAGGAGCCTGTTGTAGCTGTCAGTCGAGTGGCACCAGGAGCCTGTTGTAGCCGTCAGTCGAGTGGTACCAGGAGTCTCTTGTAGCTGTCAGTCGAGTGGTACCAGGAGTCTGTTGTAGCTGTCAGTCGAGTAGTACCAGGAGCCTGTTGTAGCTGTCAGTTGACTGGTACCAAGAGCCTGTTGTAGTAGTCAGTCGAGTGATGCCAGGAGCTTGTTATAGCTGTCAGTCGAGTGGTGCCAGGAGTCTGTTGTAGCTGTCAGTCGAATGGTACCAGGAGCCTGTTGTAGCTGTCAGTCGATTGGTATCAGGTGCCTGTTGTAGCTGTCAGTCGAGTGGTACCAGGAGCCTGTTGTAGCTGTCAGTCGAGTGGTACTAAGAGCCTGTTGTAGCTGTCAGTCGAGTGATGCCAGGAGCTTGTTATAGCTGTCAGTCGAGTGGTGCCAGGAGTCTGTTGTAGCTGTCAGTCGAGTGGTACCAGGAGCCTGTTGTAGCTGTCAGTCGATTGGTATCAGGTGCCTGTTGTAGCTGTCAGTCGAGTGGTACCAGGAGCCTGTTGTAGCTGTCAGTCGAGTGGTACTAAGAGCCTGTTGTAGCTGTCAGTCGAGTGATGCCAGGAGCTTGTTATAGCTGTCAGTCGAGTGGTGCCAGGAGTCTGTTGTAGCTGTCAGTCGAGTGGTACCAGGAGCCTGTTGTAGCTGTCAGTCGATTGGTATCAGGTGCCTGTTGTAGCTGTCAGTCGAGTGGTACTAGGAGCCTGTTGTAGCTGTCAGTCGAGTGGTACCAGGAGCTTGTTGTAGCTGTCAGTCGAGTAGTACCAGGAGCCTGTTGTAGCTGTAAGTCGAGTGGTACCCGGAACCTGTTGTAGCTGTCAGTCGAATGGTACCAGGAGCCTGTGATAGCTGTGAGTCGAGTGGTACTAAGAGCCTGTTGTAGCTGTCAGTCGAGTGGTGCCAGGAGCCTTTTGTAGCTGTCAGTCGATTGGTACCAGGAACCTGTTGTAGCTGTCAGTCGAGTGGTACCAGGAGCCTGTTGTAGCTGTCAGTCGGGTGGTACCAGGAGCCTGCTGTTCCGATTTTGACTATTATCGATACATATACGAAAATTTTACCGAATGGTTGACAGCAATAGTTTATTGTTTCTAGTCTGCTAAAATTCAGTGGTTGAATATTGGAGAGTACTCTTAATATACCATGTATCTCAATAACCGTCTGTAGCCCTGTATCTTAACAAACCCCGGTAATCGTCTATCTCAATAACCCTCTGTAACCCTGTATCTTAATAACCCTCTGTAACCCTCTATCTCAGTAACCCTCTGTGACCCTCTATCTGAATAACCCTCTGTAACCATCTATCTCTATTACCTTCTGTGACGCTCTATCTCAGTAACCCTCTGTAACCCTCTATCTCAATAACCCTCTGTAACCCGCTATCTCAGTAACCATCTGTAACCCTCTATCTCAATAACCGTCTGAAGCCCTCTACCTCAATAACCGTCTGTAACCCTGTATCTCAATAACCCTCTGTAACCCGCTATATCAATAACCCTCTGTAACCTTCTGTCTCAGTAACCCTCCGTAACCCTCTATCTCAATAACCCCCTGTAACTATTTCAATAACCCTCTGCAACCCTCTATCTAAATAACTCTCTGCAACCCTATATCTCAATAACCATCTGTAACCCTCTATCTCAATAACCCTCTGTAATCCTGTATCTCAATAACCCTCTGTGACCCTCTATCTCAATAACCCTCTGTGACCCTCTATTTCAATAAGCATCTGTAACCCTCTATCTCAACTCTGTAATCTTGTATCTCAATAACCCTCTGTAACCATCTATCTCTATAACCCTCTGTGAACCTCTATTTCAAATAACCCTCTGTAACCCTCTAACTCAATAACCCTCTGTAACCCTCTATCTCAGTAACCCTCTGTAACCCTCTTTCTCAGTAACCCTCGGTAGCTTTCTATCCATTAACCCTCTGTAACCTTGTATCTCTGTAAACCTCTATCTCAATAACCCTCTGTGACCCTCTATCTGAATAACCCTCTGTAACCATCTATCGCTATAACCCTCTGTGACCGTCTGTTTCAATAACCCTCTGCAACCGTCTATCTCAATAACCCTCTGTAACCATCTATCTCAATAACCATCTATAATCCTCTATCTCAATAACCCTCTGTATCCCTCTATCTCAATAACCATCAGTAACCCTCTATCTCAGTAACTCCCTGTGACCCTCTGTCTCAGTAACCCTCAGTAACCCTCTATCTCAATAACCCTCTGTGACTCTCTACCTCAATAACCCCAGTAACCTTTATCTCAATAACCCTCTGTATCCTTCTTTCTTAATAACCCTCTGTGATCGTCTATCTCAATGAACTTCTGTAACCCTCTTTGTCCATAACCCTCTGTCTAAATAACCCTCTGTAAACAATATATCTTAATAACCCTATATAACCCCCTATCTCAATAACCCTCTGTGACCCTCTATCTCAGTAACCCTCTGCCACCCACTATCTCAATAACCCTCTATCTCCATAATCCTCTATATCCCTATTTTAATAACCCTCTGCAACCCTCTATCTCAGTAACACCCGTAAATCTCCCTCTCAATAACCATCTGTAACCCTCTACCTCAATAACCATCTGTAACCCTCTATCCCAATAGCCCTCTGTAACCCTCTATCTCAATAGCCCTCTGTAACCTTCCATCTCAATAACCCTCTGCAACCCTGCATTTCAATAGCCCTCTGTAACCCTCTATATCAATAAGCCTCTTTAACCTTCCATCTCACTAACCCTCTGTGACACTCTATCTCAATAACTCTCTACCTCCATAACCAACTGTAACCCTCTATCTCAATACCTTCTGTAACCCTCTATCTCAATAACCTCCTGTAACCCTCTATCTCATTACCACTCAGTAACCCTCTACCTCAATAAACCTCTGTGATCCTGTATCTCAATAACCCTCTGTAACCCTCTATCTCAGTAACCCCTAGTAACCCTCTATCTAAATAGCTCTCTGTAACCTTCTACCTCAATAACGCTCTGCAACCCTCTATCTCAATAACCCTCTGTAAACCTCTATCTCAATAACCGTCTGTAACCATGTTTCTCTGTAAACCCTCTGTGACTGTCTGTCTCAGTAAACTTCTGTGACCCACTATAACCTCAATAATCATCTGTAACCCTCTATCTCAATAACTCTCTGAAACCCTCTATCTGAATATTCCTCTGTAACCCTATATCGCAATAGCCCTCTATAACCCCTAATCTCTATCTCAATAACCCTCTGGGACCCTCTCTCAATAACACTCAGTAACCGTCTATCTCAGTAACCCTCTGTGACCCTCTATCTCAGTAACCTTCAGTAACGCTCTATCTCAATAACCCTCTGTGATCCTCTATCTCAATAACCCTCAGTAACCTTTATCTCAATAACCCTCTGTATCCTTCTTTCTTAATAACCCTGTGTGACCGTCTATCTCAATGAACTTCTGTAACCCTCTATCTCTATAACCACCGGTAATCCTCTATCTCAATAACCCTCTGTAAACAATATATCTCAATAACCCTCTATACCCCTCTATCTCAATAACCCTCTGTGACCCTCTATCTCAGTAACCCTTAGTAACCCTCTATCTCAATAACCCTCTGTCACCCACTATCTCAATAACCCTCTATCTCAATAACCCTTTGTAACCCTCTATTTTAATAACCCTCTGCAACCCTCTATCTCAGTCACCCCCGTAAATCTTCCTCTCAATAACCCTCTGTAACCCTCTATCTCCATAATCCTTTGTAACCCTCTATCTCAGTAACCCTCTGTAATCTTCTATCTCAACAACACTCTGTAACCCTCATTCTCAATAAACCTCTGTGGCCATATATCTCAATAACCCTCTGTAGCCATCCATCTCAGTGATCCTCTGTCACCCTCAATCTCAAGAACCCTCTGTAATCTTCAATCTCAATATCCCTCTGTAACCCTCTATCTCAATAACCCTCCGTAACCCTGTATGTTAATAACCCTATGTAACCCTCTATTTCAATAATCCTCTGTGACCCTCTATCTCAATAAGCCTCAGAAACCATCTATCTCAATAACCCTCTGTAACCCTCTATATCAATAGCCCTTTGTGACCCTCTATCTCAACAGCCATCTGTAACCTTCTATCTCAATAACCCTCTGTGACCCTATATCTCAATAACTCTCTGTGGCCCTATCTCTCAATAACCCTTTGTAACCCTCTATCTCAATAAACCTCTGTAACCCTCTACCTCAATAACCCTCTGTAACCCTCTATCTCAATAATCCCCTGTGACCCTCTATCTCAATAACCCTCTGTGACCCCCTACCTCAATAACCCTCTGTAACCATCTATCTCAATAATCCCCTGTGACCCTCCATCTCAATAACCCTCTGTGACCCTCTACCTCAATAACCCTCTGTAACCCTCTATCTCAATAAACCCCTGTGGCCATCTATCTCAATAACCCTCTGTAGCCATCCATCTCAGTAATCCTCTGTCACCCTCTATCTCAACAACCCTATGTGACCCTCTATCTCAATAATCCTCTGTCCCTCTACCTCAATAACCCTATGTGACCCTCTATCTCAATAACCCTCTGTAGCCATCCATCTCAGTAATCCTCTGTCACCCTCTATCTCAATAACCCAATGTGACCCTCTATCTCAATAATCCTCTGTCACCCTCTATCTCAATAACCCTATGTGACCCTCTATCTCAATAACCCTCTGTGACCCTCTACCTCAATAACCCTCTGTAACCCTCTATCTCAATACACCTCTGTAGCCATCCATCTCAGTAACCCTCTGTAACCATCTATCTCAATAACCTATGTGACCCTCTATCTCAATAATCCTCTGTCCCCCTCTATCTCAAGAACCCTCTGTAATCTTCTATCTCAATATCCCTCTGTAAGCCTCTATCTCAATAACCCTCCGTAACCCTGTATGTTAATAACCCTCTGTAACCCTCTATCTCAATAAGCCTCTTTGACCTCTATCTCAATAACCTTCTGTAACCCTCTATCTCAATAACCCTCTTTGACCCTCTATCTCAATAACCCTCTGTAACCATCTATTCCAATAAACCTCTGTAACCCTCTATCTCAGTAACCCTCTGTAACCATCTATCTCAATAACCCTCCGTAACCCTGTATCTTTATAACCCTCTGTAACCCTCTATCTCAGTAACCCTCTGTAACCCTCTATCTCAGTAACCCTCCATCTCAATAACCCCATGTGACCATCTATCTCAATAACCCTATGTGACCCTCTATCTCAATAATCCTCTGGGACCCTCTATCTCAATAACCCTCTGTGGCCCTCTATCTCAATAACCCTCTGTAACCCTCTATCTCAATAACTCTCAGAAATCCTCTATAATCTTCTATCTCAATGACACTCTGTAACACTCTATCTCAATAACCCTCTGTAACCCTCTATCTCAATAACCCCATGTGACCATCTATCTCAATAACCCTATGTGACCCTCTATCTCAATAATCCTCTGGGACCCTCTATCTCAATAACCCTCTGTGCCCCTCTATCTCAATAACCCTTTGTAACCCTCTATCTTAATAACTCTCAAGAATCCTCTATAATCTTCTATCTCAATGACACTCTGTAACACTCTATCTCAATAACCCTCTCAACCCTCAATCTCAATAACCCTCTGTAACCATCTATCTCAATAACCCTCTGTAACCCTTTACCTCAATAACCATCTTTAACCTTCTATCTCAATAACCCTCTGTGACCCTCTATCTCCATAACCTGTTGTAATCCTCTATCTCAATTACCTTCTGTAACCCTGCATCTTAATAACCCTCTGAAACCCTCTATCTCAATAACCATCTTTGATCCTCTATCTCAATAACTCTCGGTAACCCTCCATCTCAATAACCATCTGTGACCCTCTATCTCAATAACCCTCTGTAACGCGCTATCTCAATAACCCCTATAACCTTCCATCTCAATAACCATCTGTGACCCTCTATCTCAATAACCCTATGTAACGCGCTATCTCAATAACCCCTGTAACCCTCAATCTCAATAACCCCTGTAACCCTCTATCTCAATAACCCTCTGTAATCCTCTAATTCAATAACCCTCTGTAACCCGCTATCTCAATAACCCTGTGTAACCCTGTATCTTGATAACCCTCTGTAACCCTCTTTCGCAATAACCCTCTTTGACCCTCTCTCTAAATAACCCTCTGTAACCATCTATCTCATAACCCTCTGTAACCCTCTATCTCAATAACCCTCTGTAACCATCTGTCTCAATAGCCCTCTGTAACCCTCAATCTCAATAACCCTCTGTAACCATCTATCGCAATAACCCTCTGTAAGCCTCAATGTCAGTAACCCTCAGTAATTTTTTATCTCAGTAACCCTCTATAACCCACTATCTCAATAACCCTCTGTAGCCATCTATCTCAATAACCCTCTGTAACCCTCTTCCTCACTAACCATCTGTAACCCTCTATCTCAATAAGCCTCTGCGACCCTCTATCTCAACAAAACTCTGTGACCCTCTATCTCAATAACCCGTTGTAATCTTCTATCTCAATAACCCTCTGTAACCCTCTATCTCAATAACCCTCTTTCACCCTCTATCTCAATAACTCTCTATAACCCTCTATATCAATAACCCTCTGTGACCCTCTTTCTCAATAACCCTCTGTATCCATCCATCTCAATAACCCTCTGCAATCTTCTATCTCAATAGCCCTCTGTGACCCTCTGTCTCAATAACCCTCTGTAACCCTCTACCTCAATAACCATCTGTAACCCTCTATCTCAATAAGCCTCTGTGACCCTCTATCTCAATAACCCTCTGTGACTCTCTATCTCAATAACCCGTTGTAATCCTCTATCTCAATAACCCTCTGTAACCCTCTATCTCAATAACCTTCTTTCACCCTCTATCTCAATAACTCTCCGTAAACCTCTATCTCGGTAACCCTCTGTGACCCTCTATCTTAATAACCCTCTGTATCCATCTATCTCAATAACCCTCTGTAACCCTCTATATCAATTTTTAGGGTCTCGACTGACCAATAGTGGACCGATTGGTCCATAAAAGGTGTCATCGTGAAGCTCTCGTGAGGAACCATCCGACTGGGCTAGTGTGTTGCTCAGTTTCAACATTCTGCGCATGCGCAGTCTGGCCGTAGTATAGAAAGCAGGCATTTTAGGGATTACTGGGGGTCTGTTGAGTGATTGTGGGACCATCCGTGGTCCTAATAGGTCGTTTAGGGTGTCAGCTTGAAGCTATCGTGATGTAGAGTATGACTTGAGGGCTGTTCGCGTCATCTATGCCGTCATTGGTGACGTCCTTAGTACGAGTGGTAGCAAAAGCGGCCATTTTGGGGTGTGAAGGAAGGTGTTTGGAGTAGAGATGGAGCATCCGTGGTCCAAATGGCCCGTGAGGCGTGCCCAACGCCCGTCAACGCCCGTTGGTGGTGGTGGTGGTGGTGGTGTCTGTACCTCATCAGTCCGGGACGACGAATGGTATGGTTTTTGTTGGAAGTCATGGGGAAGCGTCCATTGTTAGTGCGTGTGTGTGGGTGTATTGTGTGTGTGTGTGTGTGTGTGCGAGTGTGCGAGAACATTGAGCTGAGTTACCCGTCTCTTTTTTGGAAGACGTGGTGGCTCTGGAAAGAGCCGTTCTTTTCTGTCGCTTTAAGACAGAACTGTCATTGCCACAGCATCAGGATCAATAGGGCAAAGACCATTGTGAGGCCAACTGGTTCCAGCGTGAGCGTTCGTGGTTTATAGCCCAGGCATCAAGGATGGCTGTCATAGTTCAGTAGTGGTGGGTGATAGCACATCTCTCCATCGAGTCGACTCTGTCGAAGACAGCTTCTGTGAACTCTTCCAGGATCTGGCATCGCCCCTCGTTGTCGTCGCCATCTGCAAACATGGACCGAATTACTGTTCGGTAACCCGTGACTGAATTAACAACGGCCACATGCTGTGAAATGCGAGTCGCATAGGGATGGGTCTCCGTCATGGTTTATCGTCAATTGCTAGATCCTTGGTATGTGCTTTAGAATAGGTTAACCAGAAGACTATACTGTGAAGTCATGTGGCTCTGTCAGTATGTCGGCACCTCTTCCCACTTCACTTATATGTGTTGTAATCTGCAACAGCAGGAATGGGGGTGTGGGTTCCAGAGGAAAGTGCTTTATAGACGATGTCACACAAGCGCAGGTCGGGAATTGTGGGAAAAGGGCTCTTGGGTGACCTTAACGCCCTAGCATAACACCTTGACGCCATGATGTAGACAGATGAGAGAACAACAACAGGTCAATCATTTTATTATCCCCACCAGCACATCGTACCCACGCTGGGGGAGCTGCGTTATGTGTGTTTACAATTCTCGTAGGCTCTTGTCCAATCAGAAGCCGTCGTTTGAGAAAGTTCAAATCTTCGGTCAGGGTCGCTTATGGCCTAAGCTTTGTCGGGCAGTCCAGGATACCGTTGAGGCAGCATGTTCTGAAACAGTCGTTTGTGTATTCTGATCTTATTTTCCAGGGCCTTCGTGGTTGGTAACCCCATATCCTCTCCCAAGTGAGGCTTGGTCTTTATGATGGAGTGGGGTCGCCTTTCATTTCAAGCGACAGCAGGCTATACCGTTCACCGATGGTCATGCCTGTTTTCTTGTTGTTCGGGCGAATTTAGATGTACGCATGGATGGGTTGAGAGCTCGGGGAGCTCCGAGCTCTTGGAGCTCTTGAAGCTCAGAGCTCTTGCGTTAAGACGGGCGTTGGGCACGCCTCACTCTCGGAGCTCTTGGAGTCTGAGCTTGGAGCTCGGAGCTCGTAGGTGACGTCATCGTACGCATGCGCACACACCTGTGGTGCACCCACACCCTGGTGAACCCTATGCCCTACGGACATTGAAAAATATGTCATTTATTAACGTTTAGTGGAACTTAGGAACATGACATAATTGGTATAGCGAATACCTGGACTATATTGAGGTGTCAGGGATAAAAGGAATGTCTGCCTCGAAAAGATTCGTTTGATCTCGGCTGACAACATATAAAAATCGTAAGGGTTACTGGTAAATTGATACGCGTAACATGGGGATGGGGAGGGATTTTGTAATATGATTTGTATATCTTCCGGTCCACTTTCAACTGTTTGGAATCTATCGCGAGATGGAAATTTAGTATTCAACTATATTTGCGAGTTTCGTACCTTTTTTCCGTAAATTAGCTTTAATCTAAAAAATTGCACAAAAAGGTGTTTGTTGGAGTCTGCAGAAATGAAAATAACTCATTCGGTACACTAAAGAGCTGAAGGGTGGATCCAGCAAAAAATCATGGGGGTATCGACTATCACAGCCCAACAAGCGAGGGTCTAGGGGCAGCATAGGCCCCGGAAGCTCCGGAGTCCTAGAAAGCCGGATATGCGTTCTCATCGTTTTCCCGGAAATAAAACTGATCATAATGTAGGTCTATGCAGATTTATGGTTCTATTTTCACGATTTTTTCGCAATTATAAGCACGTATCGATATTGAAAAAATCGCACCTCAATTAATGCCTGCATCCATTTGACTTTCTATTTATGTTTTAACATACAAAACGATAACTTTTAGTTCATGGAAGGTTCATGGGAGCTCAAGGGCGGATCCAGCAAAAATTCATAGGGGGTGTCGACTATCACAGCCCAACAGGCGATGATCCAGAAACTGCCTTGACCCCGGAAGCTCCGAAGTCCCAGATCTCCGGAAATGCGTTCTAAGCGTTTTCCCGGAAATAAATTCGAACATAATGTATGCACATTTATGGTTCCATTTTCACTTTTGTTTCTCAATTATAAGCAGGCATCGATATTGAAAAAGTCCTACTTCATGCCTGAATCCATTTGACTTTCTAGTTATATTTAAAGTGATCGCGAAATCTGAGGCAACATGTACTCTGTGGGAAAGAACTACACTGAAAGTATCAAACAGCAGCAACAAATATTTTTTAGAATGTTTTTGCACCGAGAGGAACGAAATTATCGCCGTTGTATTGTTGTTCCCCGTCTGCCGTCATGTTGGCTATCTCACATCAGAGCAGTGAAGTTGTATCACCCTCGGAGCTCGCCACTTCGTGAAGTTAGAAAGCGTAGAATTTGCACCAGCAGTGCCCGGTATTACGATATTCACAGCTTGTGTATGTTATACAGCCATAAATTAACAGATATTAAGGAACACTGCCGTTATAAGCTAGAGGAAACGAAGTCCGCGTCTGGTGGTAAGTTATCGAGGACCCAGATTTCGACACTTCATATAATATGCCCATCTCTCAGTGTCTCTGTCAGTGTCTGAATCGATGTAGTTGACCTCGGTGTCTTTGATCTTCGATGCGAGAATTCTGTTGGGATTGCATCTTTTAACTTCCTTCGCCTCCTATCTCTCCTGCTGGGTGTCAACACAGTTCAACAAAACAGTGCACGCTTGAAAACAGCCGAGCTCTCCACCTCCGCCATTACAACTCATGTTACAGCAATGCCACAACAAAGTGACCTTTACATCATGGAAAATTAGAACCAATGTGATGCCGATTCATTTACACAAAGCTAAAATAAGCGATCCTCACAGCCTGACAGGCGAGGTTCCGCGGTCCCAGGTTGCTGGGGATGCGTTTTACGAGTTTTCCCAGTAGTAAATCTGAACTGAATGTATGTAGATTTACTAGTATGGTTCTACTTTCACATTTGTTTCGCATAAACACGAGAATATGCCTGACTCCATTTGACTTCCTGATTTAACACAAACAAAACAGGCCTAAAACACACCACTACATATTGAAACTCCAACTGAAATAGTACACTTACAAACTATATGAATAGATGATGGTCTGTTTAATACACATATAGATACTCTAATTACATGATCCACATTCATTTAATTTACATATCATTTCAAGACATTATTTCTACGCTTTTTGGTTGTGTGGGTTGGGAGGGAGAGGGGAGGGGGGGGGGGACGGGGGAGGGGGTTGCTGAGGTCCACTATCTATTGCTTCCGTCTATTGCTGTGTTCCTGATCTTGCAAAATATTATGTAAATATGCTGCTATTGTTATTGTGCTAGTCGGGTTTTTTATGTTTATATATATTTTTTTCTTTAAAAAACTAGGTAATAGCATTTATCCGCACCAGTAAAACTATTGATTGTATATACGATACTTATAGTGGATCGAGAGTAGGCCTACTATCAAGCCTCTTCTATTTTGGGAGTGGGCTGGAGAGAGAAAAAACAGTATAAATGGAGTTTTTGCTACTTTTCCTTCTGGAATTCTTTGGAATAACGAAGACCAGCTGGTAGGCAAACACATCTCCGCTTAACAACACGTGGGTTTCTAGCGTTGCGCAATGCTGGTTTCGTGCTGGCAGTACACAGGAAATCTATAAAATGCCCAAATGTCAAATGGTCGTGCCGTGTTAAGTCTTGTAGTATTAAATTTTTGTTCATGTACATTTCATTTGTCAATCTCTCGTGTACAAAACGCTTAATTTAAAGGCGCCTGGTAATTCTGTAAGTAGTAGGGAGGGAGTATATACTACAAGGTTTTCCAGGGAGGTAACTCTTGGTGCCCTTTTTTCCAGGTTAAAGGTATAGGGAACTCCCCGACATCTCCCCAAAGAGACCGAAAGCTACCTCCAACACAGGAGAGTTCCAATCTAGGGGGCGCCACCAGCTCAAGGTCACTACAGTTCCGGCAACCTTTAACCTTTGTATTCTTCCGCGGTCTGGCGGTGATGCGGTCACGGAAAAAAGCTTCCGCGGAGAAAAAGTAGTCCCCAGACTTCAAATACGCTGCATGGTCCGATTGGGTCGTATGAGGTATCAATGTGAAGCATTCGAGAAGGGGCATCTGATGGGCTAGGTGTGGGGGTTGAAATATCGACATTCTGCGGATGCGCGGTGGACAAAGGGTATGGAAATAGACGTGTTGGGATCTAGATGGGCCACTAGTGGGTCGATGGAGTCATATGAGGTATCAATGGGAAGCGTTCGTGAAGGCGCCTCTGATGGACTGGGTGTGGGGTTGAAATATCGTCATTCTGCGCATGCGCGGTAGACAAAGGGTATGGAAATAGACGTTTTGGGGTCTAGGGCGGCCACTAATGGACCGATGGGGTCGAGTGAGGTATCAATGTGAAGCCTATGTGAGGGGGCATCCGACTGGGTGGATGTGGGGTCGGAATATCGTCATTCTGCGCATGCGCAATAGACAAAGTGTATGAAAATAGACGTTTTGGGATCTGGGTGAGCCACTAATGAGCCGATGGAGTTGAGTGAGGTATCAATGTGAAGCATAGGTGAGAAGGGCATCCGATTGGACTAGTGGTGCACTCCGGAGATTCTTTTATTCGGCATGGAATAGACTATGGGTCCGTTTTTCGGCCACCAGTTGTCGCAAAAACTTTAAACCCAAATCACTTATATGTATATATTTTCTGAAAGAGCACGATGAAGCTATTATTTTAAGATATAACACTGCTATGTTATAGAAAAATTTAACTCGAACATTCTCCTCCATGCTTGCTTCATTTTTCCTAGAAAACCCCTTAAAAATGTCGAAAAATGGTCAAATTCGGCTCAATTTCCAGAAAAATCTGTAAGAGCGATTTCAATTAAACTTCTTACTCACGTTCCCTGGTCCGGTCTCAACTTAAAAAGGCAAACAAAAGTGGGTGTCAACCTGCCCGTTTTTTGTCAGATTTTCTTCCCGTAAATGAGTCCCGATTTTTAGGCACACCCAAGGGGCATAACTGAGGCAGGACAAACTTTACTCCATGATCCCGATCAGCGTGTAGACGAAGCCAGCACTCGATTTGTACGTACTCGTTTGCAGCGTTGATAATGCTGAATAGGATGGCATTATAGATATAAGCTATTAAGAAGACAAGAAGAATTATGATGTAGCAGAACAAGGGCAGTCTATCGTATTATGAAATTAGAGAGGGGCCATTACTACGAAACTGCGGAGGGCCACCTTAAGGGGCAGGATGTTTTTTACGAAATTAATTATTCACATGTATCGTAATCTCAGAGTGTTTGCGAGTATGGCGGTATACAACACTTGCCAGTTATACATATTATTTTGGGAAATCCGACCGATAACTTTCCCCCTACCCCATCTTTGTTTTGATCAATTTTGCCAATTCTAGCAGGATTTTCGAGAACAAAACTCAAAATTAACCTATTTCTTCTTAATAATGGTCATCCATTCGGCAATATGAAGGCCGTGGTTACTTTTCCGCTTTCCAATGATAGCAGAAACGCGGGAAAATGCAAATAAGCGATGTAACCAAGTCAAATTATTGGTAATTTTGCACTCAATTTTCTCTTAGAAACATGGGAAATACTTCAGAAACTTGAAATAATTTGTAAAACCATAATAATATACATCCATTCCATCCTTTATGGACTGTAAATGGGTTCTCTTGTAAAGAAAATTTACACTGGCAAATTTATATCATTCTGATAGGACCTCGTTCTGCCATAATATCCACCGAAATCTCAGTCCAGGGGGAGATAACTCCTGTATGGAATACAGTATGCAGTAACCTCAATTGTATACTAATGGACACACTGTGGATTATTTTAATCGAACTCCTGGTCTTCTTTCCACCTGCTTCCGAAAATAGCGCTTCAGGTATAACTAGGCAGTCAAAATTAAACAATCTGGCGTAATGATACATCTCCGCTCCGTAACGGAGTCTACATTAAGATAATGCATAGACTCCACTATTATGCCTTAAGGGTGCACTCCGGAGATTCTTTTATTCGGCATGGAATAGACTATGGGTCCGTTTTTCGGCCACCAGTTGTCGCAAAACCTTCAACCCAAATCACTTATATGTATATATTTTCTGAAAGAGCATGATGAAACTATTATTTTAAGATATAACACTGCTATGTTATAGAAAAATTTAACTCGAACATTCTCCTCCATGCTTGCTTCATTTTTCCTAGAAAACCCCTTAAAAATGTCGAAAAATGGTCAAATTCGGCTCAATTTCCAGAAAAATCTGTAAGAGCGATTTCAATTAAACTTCTTACTCACGTTCCCTGGTCCGGTCTCAACTTAAAAAGGCAAACAAAAGTGGGTGTCAACCTGCCCGTTTTTTGTCAGATTTTCTTCCCGTAAATGAGTCCCGATTTTTAGGCACACCCAAGGGGCATAACTGAGGCAGGACAAACTTTACTCCATGATCCCGATCAGCGTGTAGACGAAGCCAGCACTCGATTTGTACGTACTCGTTTGCAGCGTTGATAATGCTGAACAGGATGGCATTATAGATATAAGCTATTAAGAAGACAAGAAGAATTATGATGTAGCAGAACAAGGGCAGTCTATCGTATTATGAAATTAGAGAGGGGCCATTACTACGAAACTGCGGAGGGCCACCTTAAGGGGCAGGATGTTTTTTACGAAATTAATTATTCACATGTATCGTAATCTCAGAGTGTTTGCGAGTATGGCGGTATACAACACTTGCCAGTTATACATATTATTTTGGGAAATCCGACCGATAACTTTCCCCCTACCCCATCTTTGTTTTGATCAATTTTGCCAATTCTAGCAGGATTTTCGAGAACAAAACTCAAAATTAACCTATTTCTTCTTAATAATGGTCATCCATTCGGCAATATGAAGGCCGTGGTTACTTTTCCGCTTTCCAATGATAGCAGAAACGCGGGAAAATGCAAATAAGCGATGTAACCAAGTCAAATTATTGGTAATTTTGCACTCAATTTTCTCTTAGAAACATGGGAAATACTTCAGAAACTTGAGAAATAATTTGTAAAACCATAATAATATACATCCATTCCATCCTTTATGGACTGTAAATGGGTTCTCTTGTAAAGAAAATTTACACTGGCAAATTTATATCATTCTGATAGGACCTCGTTCTGCCATAATATCCACCGAAATCTCAGTCCAGGGGGAGATAACTCCTGTATGGAATACAGTATGCAGTAACCTCAATTGTATACTAATGGACACACTGTGGATTATTTTAATCGAACTCCTGGTCTTCTTTCCACCTGCTTCCGAAAATAGCGCTTCAGGTATAACTAGGCAGTCAAAATTAAACAATCTGGCGTAATGATACATCTCCGCTCCGTAACGGAGTCTACATTAAGATAATGCATAGACTCCACTATTATGCCTTAAAGGGTGCACTCCGGAGATTCTTTTATTCGGCATGGAATAGCCTATGGGTCCGTTTTTCGGCCACCAGTTGTCGCAAAACCTTCAACCCAAATCACTTATATGTATATATTTTCTGAAAGAGCATGATGAAGCTATTATTTTAAGATATAACACTGCTATGTTATAGAAAAATTAAACTCGAACATTCTCCTCCATGCTTGCTTCATTTTTCCTAGAAAACCCCTTAAAAATGTCGAAAAATGGTCAAATTCGGCTCAATTTCCAGAAAAATCTGTAAGAGCGATTTCAATTAAACTTCTTACTCACGTTCCCTGGTCCGGTCTCAACTTAAAAAGGCAAAACAAAAGTGGGTGTCAACCTGCCCGTTTTTTGTCAGATTTTCTTCCCGTAAATGAGTCCCGATTTTTAGGCACACCCAAGGGGCATAACTGAGGCAGGACAAACTTTACTCCATGATCCCGATCAGCGTGTAGACGAAGCCAGCACTCGATTTGTACGTACTCGTTTGCAGCGTTGATAATGCTGAATAGGATGGCATTATAGATATAAGCTATTAAGAAGACAAGAAGAATTATGATGTAGCAGAACAAGGGCAGTCTATCGTATTATGAAATTAGAGAGGGGCCATTACTACGAATCTGCGGAGGGCCACCTAGTGTCTCGGCCGTTGTCCACATTCTGCGCATGCGCAGACAGAGAATTCTGCGAAAAGGGTGTGGAAATAGACGTTTTAGGGTTTAGGTGAGCCCCTAATGATCCTATGGTGTCGTATGAGGTCTTAATTTGAAGCTGTCGTGAGGGAGCATCCGCCTGGGCTAGTGTGTCGTTCGTTGTCCATAGTCTGCGCATGCGCAGCCTGGCCGTAGTATAGAAATAGACGTGTTGGGGTAAAGGTGGGCCACTAGTGGGCCGTTTGGATCGAGTGAGGTATCAATGTAAAGCATACGTGAGGGAGTCTCCAACGGGCTGGGTGTGACGTGGAACTGACGTCATTCTGCGCATGCGCAGTAGAGAAAGTGTATGGAAATAGACGTTCTGGGGCCTATGCGAGCTACTTTTGGGTCGATGGAGTCGAGTGAGGTATCCATGTGAAGCCTATGTGAGGGAGCAACCGCCTGGAGTACTGTCTCGGCCGTTGTCCACATTCAGCGCATGCGCAGACAGGGAATTGTGGGAAACGGGTGTGGAAATAGACGTTTTTGCGGTCTAGGTGGGCCACTAATGGTCCGATGGAGTCGAGTGAGGTATTAAAGTGAAGCATTCGTGAAGGGGCATCCAGTCATGGGTGGGTGCATGTAAAATTAGGGGTATGACGTCACTTCCGGTTTGGGTGAATGGGGCGTGACCTTGGAACATGTACCGACCTGTCTGTGGGGGTTTTCCCGCCAGAATTTCGCTGACGTCTGCGCCTGCAACCGGGTATGCATGAGAGTCTGGGTGAATGGGGTGTGACCTGGGAACATGATAGGAATGCTTGTACTGACCTGTCTGGGGAGGTTTCCCGGCCCGGCCCGGCCCGCCCCGCCCGCAGCGCGCGCGCGCGGGGGGTCTCCGGCCGCACCCGCGCGCGCGCGTCATCACCGGCAGTGCGCGGATGAATGTCGGGTCAAAGGTCACATCCATGTCCAAGGTCTCCCTTTCGGCAAGGTTCGGCAACAATGTTGCGGCATCGATATACAGAGCTTGAACCCAAAAAGGAGATTGTAAATTAACCTGGGAAGGATGGGCAGGTCCATTTGGACCAATCAGCGGTCGAGAAAAAGAGCCAATGAGCGATCGATAAAAGAACCAATGGACGGGTACTGGAATTTCGCTCACGTCTGCGCCCCCATCCGGGTACTAGAATGCTTTCGCCTATAGTGAAATCTCATGTTAAATGAAATCCTATACAAAATAACATTACACTACCGAACAATCACGGATTTTCACGAAGGGCCGTCACAGGGCGTAGTAGAAAAAAGCCCATTTCTAACCTTATTGACCTTATGGCGCAAGCGAGCATAACAAGTGCCCATGACTCACACGGTGTATAAAACCCTACCCAACAGGTACACTATAAAGCCACCTCTCTAACCGTTCGCTTTTCATTCCCCACCATGGGAGCGAGCGGAACAGACCTTGCGTTATTCCAACTGACGTCCCACGTCTACCTCATCGTCAATGACGATCACCTGGAGCTGGTCCAAGACGCACCGCAGAAGGTGAAGATTTTGTTATCGCTATCAGGCTGGACTCTATTGACACGATTGTTACAGGGAAAAGAGCCCGAAAGGGATTTCATGCACGTGGAAGTCGGTGTGCACATACGCACTGCTGGAGAGGATTCCCTTTTTCCCCGGTTGGAACAGAGTGGAGGTACCTATATCACACTCTGTCCACCCTTATGGATGGCACTGAAAGATGTACTCCCCGAGGTGGATGACTTACTACACCCCGAGGTGAAAGAAGGGACTGTGGCTACCCGGAGGCTTACACCTGGCTGCACCTTATTGTTGTACCCCAAACGAGTGAACCTCATCGATAGCGGACTTAGGTGTTGGTGTACGCCTGAACCCAAAGCGCACGTCTCTTAGTCACCAGAAGGATGGACTACCTTGAAACGGGTGTTGTTGGGGGACCTGCACGGTGATAGCATTCACCTGTGTGACGACGTCTACATTTTCTGCGGTCCCTTTTTCGCTCGACGCCTCTGTCTGAACGACGGTGGTTTTACCCTGGACCCCGATCTATGGACGGCTTTGGAACAAGTAGTCCCCATTGTCGATGAGGTACTATATCTATAGGAGCCACATAACCAATCAGAATAGTACTATCACGGACTACACCCGTAGAGCTACATCTAGGCGCGCATGTGTGACATGGTCTATAAAACACGTCCCTCTGGATCACACACCTTCATTTCTACGGTTGCAGAGCCATGACGGAGATCCAGCCTATGCGACTCGCATTATACAGCTTGCGATCGTGGTTAATTCACTCACGGGTTACCGAGCAGTGGTTCGGTCCATGTTTGCAGATGGCGACGACAACGAGGGGCGACGCCAGATCCTGAAAGAGTTCACAGAAGCGGTCCTCGACAGAGTGCACACGATGGAGAGGTGTGCTATCACTCACCACTACTGGACTATGACAGCCATCCTTGATACCCGGGCTATGGACCACGAGCGCTCACGCCGGACCCAGCGACGGCTCGTTGGCCTAGTAATGGTCTGTTCCCTCTTGACCCTGACGCTGTGGCATTGACAGTGGGACCTCACCATAAATACGAAAGGCAGTCAGAGTGTGTGTCATTCACCGTTCGTCATTGGGTCAACCATGTCAGCAGTCCTACGAGCCATCCTTCCCCTTACACCCCGGGTGGGGTTACACGACTATGAAGATAAAGTCACCCTCGTGGAAGACCTTGGAGATGTTTGCTGGTCGCGCGCTGAGACCGTATCGAATACGGTTACGCTACACCGAGACGGCTGGACCAAATTTAAACGGGTGTTGAGTGGTGAGCTCGACGGACACCTCATCCACATAGACAATGCCATCTACGTATACCGTGGACCCTTCTTCCCACGGCTGGGCCGTTACCAAGACCCTACGCGTGGCTTCACCCTAGACCCCGATCTGTGGACAGCCTTCGAGAAAGTGGTGCCTATCGTGGACCAGCTGTTTACACCGGACGAGCGGTCATCGGACGAGTTGGAGTGGGCTCGTGCCCTGAGAGAAGCGGCGGCAGAACCCAATGAACAAATGTCTAGCAATGAACCAGACGACGATGCCATTGATTATCCGGCTAGACTTTGACCACCCGATCCTGTGATCTCACGGGGTTCTCTCACGAGAGACAGTCAAATCTGGTACCATTCACGTACTGACCATGACGGAGCATATAATACTGGCGTATCTCAGCTTGACTCCCGAGGTTTTCCTGCACGTTTATGCAGATAAGGTCGATATCATGGAGGAGGTAGGAGACATCTGTGATGCGGACCCTACACAACCGTGCCCGGCCCACATTCGTCTGTCCCGGGAGGGCTGGACCAAATTCAAACGGGTGTTGTCTGGTGCACTGGACGGCGACCTCATCCACTTGTGTCACGATGTGTACATCCGACGCGGCCCTTTCTTTGCTCAATTGGCTCGACTAGATGGGGGTACAGTGCATTTTACCCTTCACCCTGATCTATGGTCTGCATTGGAAGATGCCGTGGTAGATGTGGATCAAGTGCTTATCAAGCGGTCATCAGACGAGTTGGACTGGTCATTTACCATGGACACTGTGGAAGCCAACGAAGAAAATCAGAAAGAAACTCCGGCCCAAGATATACCCGTTATAAATAAACGATAGAGCCAGGGTCCATCATCATTTGTCACCATGAAGCGCTGGGAGAAGGTGTTGGATAACTCATACTACAGTCCCGTCTGCGCCCCCATCCGGGTACTAGAATGCTTTCGCCTATAGTGAAATCTCATGTTAAATGAAATCCTATACAAAATAACATTACACTACCGAACAATCACGGATTTTCACGAAGGGTCGTCACAGGGCGTAGTAGAAAAAAGCCCATTTCTAACCTTATTGACCTTATGGCGCAAGTGAGTATAACAAGTGCCCATGACTCACACGGTGTATAAAACCCTACCCAACAGGTACACTATAAAGCCACCTCTCTAACCGTTCGCTTTTCATTCCCCACCATGGGAGCGAGCGGAACAGAGCTTGCGTTATTCCAACTGACGTCCCACGTCTACCTCATCGTCAATGACGATCACCTGGAGCTGGTCCAAGACGCACCGCAGAAGGTGAAGATTTTGTTATCGCTATCAGGCTGGACTCTATTGACACGATTGTTACAGGGAAAAGAGCCCGAAAGGGATTTCATGCACGTGGAAGTCGGTGTGCACATACGCACTGCTGGAGAGGATTCCCTTTTTCCCCGGTTGGAACAGAGTGGAGGTACCTATATCACACTCTGTCCACCCTTATGGATGGCACTGAAAGATGTACTCCCCGAGGTGGATGACTTACTACACCCCGAGGTGAAAGAAGGGACTGTGGCTACCCGGAGGCTTACACCTGGCTGCACCTTATTGTTGTACCCCAAACGAGTGAACCTCATCGATAGCGGACTTAGGTGTTGGTGTACGCCTGAACCTAAAGCGCACGTCTCTTTGTCACCAGAAGGATGGACTACCTTGAAACGGGTGTTGTTGGGTGACCTGCACGGTGATAGCATTCACCTGTGTGACGACGTCTACATTTTCTGCGTTCCCTTTTTCGCTCGACGCCTCTGTCTGAACGACGGTGGTTTTACCCTGGACCCCGATCTATGGACGGATTTGGAACAAGTAGTCCCCATTGTCGATGAGGTACTATATTTATAGGAGCCACATAACCAATCAGAATAGTACGTATCACGGACTACACCCGTAGAGCTACATCTAGGCGCGCATGTGTGACATGGTCTATAAAACACGTCCCTCTGGATCACACACCTTCATTTCTACCTATCGAGCGGCCAAACCCCAGGGGATACAACGTGCCCAAGTCCGAGATTGGTTATGAAAACAAGACACCTATACCTTACATCGATCTGTCCGTCGCCATTTTCTACGGAACCGGGTCATCGTGGGAGGAATAGATGCCCAGTGGCAAGCGGATTTGGTCGATATGAGCGCCTTTGCCAAACACAACGATGGGAATCGGTATATCTTGACGTGCATCGATATCCTATCGAAGTATGCGTGGGTGGTACCCATCCAGACGAAAATGGGGGCGAATCTCATAGCGGCGTTCAAAGACATCTTCAAGACCGGGCGCAAATCTTTGTATTTGCAAACCGACGAAGGCACGGAATTCCTCAACAGACCGTTCCAACAGTTTCTGAAAGCCCAGACCAAGGCTTCCGTGGTGGAAAGGTTCAACAGGACATTCAAAGGCCGCATGTATAAATATTTCACCTATAAGAATACAAGGCGGTACATCGATGTTCTCCCGAAACTTGTGAGTGGTTACAATCGAGCCTATCACCGGAGTATAGCGAGAGCCCCCATTACCGTGACCCAACGCAATGAAGCCCAAGTCCGGCGTGTCTTGTACCCCAGGCAATCGCAGCGAACGACGAAGGCGGTGTATAAGGTCGGGGACCATGTACGGATCAGTAAAGTCAAAGGTCAATTTGAGAAAAGTTACTTGCCCAACTGGAGCGATGAGCACTTCCTGATTAAACGGCGCCTACCCCGACAGCAGCGAGTCTATGAACTGGAAGATCTTCAAGCGGAACCGTTGCTAGGGACGTTTTACGAGACGGAATTACAGCCTGTCGTAAAAAACACAGCAAGACTACTACACGGTGGAGCAGATTTTGAAAACGGAACGTCGACATGGCAAACTGTTTCATTTCGTGAAATGGCAAGGTTGGCCCAGTTCCTTCAATTCCTGGGTCGCTGCCAACCAGGTGAAACGACTATAAAGCCAGACACCACTGCCGTCATCCTTCATTCCACGTCCGACCACAGTGCTATGGACAAACAGCAGCTGCCTCTGAACACAGCGTCTCCCAAAACGCGCATAGCGCAAGTGGGCTTTGTGGTGATACTGCTAACCCTGCTGAGTGTGTTGTACGGAGGTGTGTTTTACGACGTAGCCTATGTCAGCACGTTACTTAACCAACTGAGAACACCAGCCAGCAGTGAAACCGGTCTACAGATAGCACCAGTCAACCCCGTATCGAGCCCAGTCACCACCACACCCCGTGTACAAGCCCCATCGAGCTCCACACCAAGCTCCACACCTACACCAAGTACACCCACTACGTCTGAAAACCCACCGGATTTCATCCCTCACCCTGAACAGAGAACGACGACCGACGTTGTACCCACCACCATCATCACTCGCAGTGAACAGACAACGACGACCGACCTTGTACCCACCACCACCACTCCAGTTCACTCGTACCAAATTTACAAGAGCGGGTTACCACGACAGCGCATGCAGCTCGAACCATGGACCCTCGGTGGCAGCATCCCTTCACTTGCGTCATCGCAGGACCGACGGGCTCCGGCAAAACGCACTTCGTCAGGAAGCTCCTTCAACACGCCGACAGCATGATCACCCCACCCATTGCCCGAGTCGTGTGGTGTTACGGAGAATGGCAGGTAGCGTATGCAGCAATGCCCCACATCACGTTCGTGGAAGGCCTACCCAACCTGGCCGATTTGGAACCCGACACCTTGGTGCTTCTGGATGATCTCATGGCGGAGACGGATGCGCGGGTCACCCAACTCTTTACCAAAGGCAGCCATCATCGACGGCTCAGCATCATCTACATTGTGCAGAATCTGTTCAGTAAAAACAAAGAACATCGGAACATCAGCTTAAATGCCCACTACCCGAGAGATACCACTCAACTGCTGCACCTGGCGAGACAGATGTATCCCGGCCGTACACCGTTTGCGTTGGAAGCCTTTAAAGATACCACAACCCCTCAGCACGGGTATATGCTCTTCGACCTCAAGCAAGCCACCCCCGACCACCTTCGACTACGGACCGGCATCTTTCCCGGAGAGACCCACCACGTGTACATGCAAAAATAATGTAAACACATCCACAGTGGCGCCCCCAGCTGGTGTGTGTGTGTTTGATGATGGGGATAATAAAGAGAATGAATACCACAGCATGGTTAACTTTGTCTCTGTTCTCTGAAGTAGATAAAAAGAGCAGAGTTGTGGGTTCTAGCATTACTTGTACATGATGTCTGCGCGAGTACGGAAGCACGCTCCGACGCTCCGTGTATTGAAGACGGCCCCACCCGAGTTGGTCTGAACCATTGTACGCGGTGCGGACCCTGACCTTGTACGCTGTCTGTGCGAGATCGGGTACAACATGTTAAAAGGCAACGTTCCACTGACTCCGGCTCAGAAGACCAAGTTGGCCAAGCATAAGACAGGTCTCCGAACCCTAGTCCAGAAGCGGGTTCCTCAAACACAAAAGAAAGAGGTGTTACAGAAAGGCGGCTTTCTCGGGGCCATATTAGCACCGTTGGCCGCTTCCGTGTTGGGTCCAGTATTGGGTGGACTCTTCGGCCGACAATGAACCACACGAAAAAATGGTCCTCGTCGAACCACGGTTCCTTCAAAACCTCCAATCACCCTACCCTGCCCCACCTACGGTGAAGACCATAAACACCCTCGATGGAGAGATGCAACAGATCTTACAGAGACCGGGGTTAAGCGACAGTGAGAAAGTACAACGGTACAATGAGACGCTTCAACGGTACATGACGTTCATGGACCAATACAAAACCCTCTCTACCGCACCACCACCACCGCCACCACCACCACGTGACACACTGCCTACCTCAGCACCGCTCCAACAGCTGCCATTACCAGAGGTACCACCCACAGCCCCACAGTGGGTCGAAGACGAAGTGCTGAAGAGTGTACCTGCATCGTTCAAGAAACAAGCTGGCCTGGTATTACAACGGATGAAACACAATCCTAACATGACTTGGAATGATAAAGGCGAACTCCTGGTACAGAATCAGGTGGTCCCCGGGACCCACATGACGGATTTAGTTAATGACCTGATGCGTCAACGCAGGTCGCACACGGATCCTCGAGGATGGGAGGTCTTCGCCCAAGGCTTGAAAGACATGCATGTATCACAGGAATTGGTGGGGAATTCCCATCGCTGGGCCTTTATGCAGCGGACCCAGCAATCGCCGAGAGACCCACTACCTTCTTGGGAAGCCGAATGGGAACCGGAGTCACCCCCCAAAACACCACCACCACAACGGGCACCTTCTTTTCAGACCTTTAAAAAAAACATCCTTGATCAGGACACCCCACATCTCCAGAGCCGTGACACGTAGCAAGTCACCGCGACGAACACGACGCCGGACACAACCGCCCAAGGCCTGGAACACCTATTAAAACCAACAGCAGCAGCAGGACAGCTCAGTCGCCATGTTTTATCTCACCCTACCCAGTAACAGTTCGCTGGATGTGTTTCCTGACAACACCTTGGCCAAGTACGTGACCCAGTTACCGCAACCGTTGCATTTACCTGGACACTGGGAATGTGGCCTCGTGGATATCCAATACCCTTACTCGTGGTACAACGTGCGAGCCAATGAAGTGTGGTACGAGGTGACCTACGAAGGCAAAAACACCCGACTCACCCTCCCCGAAGGCCAATACGATACCCCCAAGGAGTTCATGGGTGGGGTGACAAGACTGTTGCATTATAAGGCTCTACGGGAGGTCACGAATGTTTCAAAACCCATCAAATCCTTTCCCTACAAGAATCACGTGGACTTCGATTACAACGCACACAACGGCACGGCACAGATCCTCCTCACCGCCAACGTGAGTGTCGTGCTGAGTCCTATCCTACAGCAAATGCTGGGTCTCGCTCACGCGACCTACACGGGTCCATCCGAGGACCATGGCCAGACCCCGATGGATATGAAATCGGGTATGTACGGACTCTATGTCTACTCGGACGTAGTCGACAACCACATCGTGGGCGATATCAACACACCTCTGTTACGGGTGGTGCCCATTAAAAAGACGTATGGAGATCAAGTTACCCACAGTTTCACTCACATGCTCTACCTACCCGTACGACAAACCGACATCAACACTATCACGGTGATTATAGGAGATGACACGGGACGACCGGTGGCATTCGAACGAGGAAAAGTGGTGCTGACATTTCATTTTCGAAAAGCACGTGCTCCCCATTTTGTATGATGAAGGTGCCTTACGAGTGCGATGCACGCAGCTATATGGACTATTATGCCCAACAGGCCGGGGGTGGCTTTCCCGTCTTTAGTGGTGCACGCATGCGACGAGGACATGGGCTGGGAAACATACTCGGGAGCATCGTCAAAACGTTCCTGCCCTTGGTAACGCGTGGGGTGAAAGCGATCGGCAAACAAGCGGTACGCAGTGGACTGCAAGTGGCCGGTGATGTCTTGGGGGGTACGACACCCAAAGAAGCCTTGAAACGGCGCCAAAGCACAACGCACCGTAGGGAATAAAAGACCTGCACCACCGAGACCACGCACCAGTCGACGACCGACCCAGCGACGACGCACATCGAAGACCCAGGATATCTTTTCTTAACCATGTCCTTGATCCACGCAGAGTCCTGCCCCTCCACCAACAGTGAATTTGATTTGTGGACCGTCCCGCCCACACAAACCAGTGCCGAGCAAGGATTATGGGTGGAGCATCTCCCGCTCTCCAGCATCAACGAAACAGGGCCCATCGAGTTCACCATCAGCAATGCGGATACGGCCTATGTGGATTTAGCCCATACATACTTGTATGGTCGTCAATGGGGATGGCTCCAGAATCATCCAAGCTGCAACGGTGGGCCCGACGAATCTCTGGCTGCACTCGATGTTTCAGGTGGATATTTTTCTCAGCGACAAACTCATCAGTGACTCGACCAACACCTACCCCTACCGAGCCTACATCGAGACGCTGTTGTCGCATGGACGAGAGGCTAAAAAATCTCAACTGACAGCCGCTTTATTCTACCAGGACGCAGCCAAGCACATGAAGACGGTGGACAATGAAGGATATAACAAACGGAAAGCTTTCACAGCGAACGGCGCCTCGGTGGATCTCATGGGTCGACTGCACGCAGACATGTTCATGCAAGACCGGTACCTCTTGAACAAGATCCCCATCAAAATCCGACTGATACGGGCGCCTCCGACCTTCGCCTTGATGGCCACTAACGTAGACGGGCATGCAGCCGACTATAAGATTGTCATCCAAGACGCAGTCCTGTATGTCCGAAAAGTGAAACCGAATCCAGCCGTTCAATTGGGACACATGAAAGCCTTGGGAGGGAGGGAGGGAGGGAGGGAATTTGGCTTAATGTCACACCCAAGTTTGTTTCACTCATATGGTGACAGTCAGTTTGGTTGGTGGAGGAAGCCGGAGTGCCCGGAGAGAACCACCGCCCTTCGGCAAGTAACTGACAAACTTTCACACATGGACCAGCTGGGCTCGAACCCGTGCCGGTTCAGCGGTGTGAGGCTAGTGGTCTCCAGCGAAGCGCCTTAGACCACTCGGCCACCGAGGGCCCCTGAAAGCCTTGGAAACAAAACCAGCCCAGTACCCTATCCGACGTGTACAAACCAAAGTGTTCTCTGTGCCTGCTGGAAATATGAGCGCCAACAAAGAAAACCTGTTCCTGGGGGAAGTACCCAAGCGATTGATCCTGGCCTGTGTGGAAAATACCAGTTTCAGCGGAGCCTACCCAGAGAACCCGTTTGACTTTAAACATTTCGGCATCAATTTTGTGGCCCTGCATATGGACGGACAACAGGTCCCAGCCACGGCCTTAACACCGAACTTTGGGCGCAGGAATTTCATTCGAGCCTATCAGAGCCTGTTTACAGCCACCGGTCAAATCAACCAGGACGAAGAACTATGATCAGTCGGGAGAACTACGCGAACGGATACACGTTGTTCTGTTTCGATCTGACCCCCACCTTAGAGAACGACCATCAGCTGGCCCTCGCCAAGCAAGGCAATTTACGGTTGGAAATCCAGTTTGCACGAGCCCTCGGGACCACCGTCAATGTGATCTGCTACGCCGAGTTTGACAACATCATTCAAGTGGACAAGGCGAGCAACGTCCTGTGTGTCTTCTCCACCTAACATGGATACAGACCAGATAACCACCGTGCTGGAGAATGACCCACACTGTAAAAAGAGGAAACATGATTAACGTTTCATTTTGAGATGGTAACATGTTAGATGCTTCATAATGCTACATGTTTCACCCTATTTTTCCACAAAAAACATGTCTCATAGACGTAACGATGCAACTATTTGAGGGTTGTGACATGTTTCACTCGCGCTGGCGTCTTACTATAACGGTCCGAAAAGCTGTTTGAAACATCAACGCTGAAACACGTGCGACCGAGATGCATGACGACATGTGTCAAGAAAAGCGGAGTACAAAAGGGATAGTGCTGTCTGATGCATGAAATTAGATACCAGGTCGTCTTCACACAGTTCGACAGAGAGCTTTAGCAATTTGCAAACAAAGATATGATTACCACTGGCTTTCAGATATTTATTTCTGGTCTTTAGCGACTCGGACGATATATGTCGGTATTGTGGATTAATCGACTGAGTATTCTAATTCAATTATTTGCATAACAATTTATTTCAACCAGGCCTAGGGTATTTGAGGCCTGCCCAGGCGCCATTTCACTCTACCTCTCTCCTTCCAAATATGTCTTTGCTCATTGAGATAGAGGTCTGAATCTTCTCACAACATCAGCGTAACTAAAAAGTGTGAAAAAAATTTGCAAGATGGCCGCTTTGAAGACCTCACAGTTACGTCATATTCCAAATATGCATTTTTGGTCGATTTTTTTGGTAAGATTTTCCCAGCCCAAATTTTGACTCTTCACTGGAACCCTACATGGCCGAAATTTTGATTTAAGAGTATTCGCCCAAAACATATGATCATATTACGGCACACCAACAAAATACATAGCAATGTTGCCAGAATAAAAGTGACACTTATGGGGCACTAATGTGAGCAGCACTGAAAGAAATAACAACTGTGTTCTCCGTGTGATCAAAGGTACATTCAGTATTTTGAATTGCGAATGTGTAGCCCACCAGGAGATTTTTTTTGAACGAATCAATACGATTGCTTACGTCATTACAGCGTTGGACGGGATTCGGCCTTAGTGCCATATATAAATCAGAAGGATACAGAATGGACATTATTTTTCATACGTAATGGAATATTGAATAGTGTTTAGTGTCAGCAATGTTTCTACTTCATCCCACAATGTGATCACTGTTGCAAAACTCGAGACGAATCCAGCCCTCCAGCCCTGATTTTAATAATCATCCACTATCCGTATTCCATACCCCAAAATGGAATGAAATTTCAGCCACCCGGAAACATAAATAGTTAATCGCGAGTAGCATGTCAGGAAAAACAGCAAAGGCAGTATCATTCAGCAATTCCATATTTGTAGGCCTAAGTAATACAGTACCCATGTTCAGAAATGTCTCCAGTGTGCCGAATTAGACATGGAATACAATATGGGATAATACTTTATGACAGATCAGACAATGTCGTGTCAACGGACCAATATGGCAAGTTGAGACTTGAGTAAATTATCTTTAACTTTTAAGTGTGAATCAGTGATATAAATGAATCAAACCTTGAACACATTATTGTTATATGAACAATTTTCACTCTATAGTAACGGGGTTCACATTAGGGATTCAGATGTATCAATCATGCATCTGTTTTAAATCATTATTAGGTTTGAGTTAACCTGAGGAGCAGTCTGTTTTATGTGTTTCTGTATATGGTTATTGCTTGTTCATACATGTTCCTGAGTTTAACTTCCAACGAATATAAGAGAATAAAACTTGATGTATGTTGATTTTTGATGAATGTTTTCGTTTCAGTACCGGTAGCATGCACATGCCAGACTGACAGTCTCCTGAAACACGTCATGGGATGTAGACTGTTTTGAAACACTTCCAAGTTTGAGACATGTACAGATCCGTTTCACTTGGGACATGTCTCAAAAGTTGGGACAAAGTCATGTTTGGGCTTAGACGTTTCATTTTGAAACATGTAGTCGGCTCTAACATGTTTCAGCTTGAGATATGTATACACAACGCGTTTCAAAATGTAGACCGTTACATGTTTTAAACGAACACGTGCTTATTGAAAACATGTCTCATATTGAGACCTCATTAACTCATGTGAAAAGGACACGTGTTTCAATTTGAAACATGAAGCCGTTTTCATATGAAACATATACGTACTCACATGTCCCAAAAGTTGGGACAAAATCATGTTTCATTTTGAGACGTTAAACATGTCACCAATTTTTACAGTGCAGGGACACGTATGGTCTTTCAAGGGGTGTTCGCCCGAGATGTGTTCCAATTAGACCTTATGTATCCTGCTGCTTACGTTCTCAACACGGACCCGATGGATCGGCCCGGTGAACATTGGGTGGCCGTGTACTTGACAGAAGCGCAGGGCGAATACTTTGACCCGTATGGCCTGCCACCCCTCAATCCCGATTTAACAGACTTCATGGATCAAGGCACAGAGACGTGGTGTTGGAATGGAACAGTCAAACGTTGCAAAGGCTGACCAGTAGCGTGTGCGGACAATATTGCTTGTTTTACCTGTACCATCGATGCCGGGGCAGAACCTTATCTACCATAGTACAGATGTTTGACGAGTACCCCAAAGCCGAGGACCGCGATGTATCATTTCAATGTACAAGCCCCGTTCTGGGCTTAAGTTCTTTCAATGTACAAGCCCCCTGTTCTGGGCTTAAGTTTACAAGCCCCCTGTTCTGGGCTTCAGTTCTTTCAATGTACAAGCCCCCTGTTCTGGGCTTCAGTTTTAACGTGGTTGTTCTCACGTTGCTGTTGTTACTGAATAAAAAAATGAGATCTCACCAAAAAACCCTGTCTTGTGTGTTTTCTATATGAGCATAATGCATGAAACTGGCTTTGAACACCGTATTAGCCAATCAGTGGCCTAGAATGGAGCCAAAGGTAACCCATCCATGTCCAGAAAACATTACCCGGGTGTACAAGAACCCGGATGTAGGCGCGGGCGTAGGTGAAAACATCCCAGTACCCGGATGGAGGCGCAGACGTGAGCGAAATTCTAGTACCCGTCCATTGGTTCTTTTATCGATCGCTCATTGCCTCTTTTTCTCGACCGCAGATTGGTCCAAATGGACCTGCCCTTCCTTCCCAGGTTAATTTACAATCCCCTTTTTGGATTCAAGCTCTGTATATCGATGCCGCAACATTGTTACCGAACCTTGCCGAAAGGGAGACCTTGGACCTGGATGTGACCTTTGACCCGACATTCATCCGCGCATTGCCGGTGATGACGCGCGCGCGCTGCGGCCGGGGCGGGTCGGGCCGGGAAAACCCCCCAGACAGGTCAGTACATGCATTCCTATCATGTTCCCAGGTCACACCCCATTCACACATTCATGCATACCCGGATGCAGGCGCAGACGTCAGCGGAATTCTGGCGGGAAAACCCCCACAGACAGGTCGGTACATGTCCTATCATGCTCCAAGGTCACACCCCATTCACCCAAACCGGAAGTGACGTCATACCCCTAATTTTACATGCACCCATGACTGGATGCCCCTTCACGAATGCTTCATTTTGATACCTCACTCGACTCCAACGGACCATTAGTGGCCCACCTAGACCGCAAAAACGTCTATATCCACACCCGTTTCCCACAATTCCCTGTCTGCGCATGCGCAGAATGTGGACAACGACCGAGACACTACTCCAGGCGGTTGCTCCTTCACATAGGCTTCACATGGATACCTCATTCGACTCCATCGACCCAAGAGTAGCTCGCATAGGCCCCAGAACGTCTATTTCCATACACTTTCTCTACTGCTCATGCGCAGAATGACGTCAGTTCCACGTCACACCCAGCCTGTTGGAGACTCCCTCACGTATGCTTTACATTGATACCTCACTCGATCCAATCGGCCCACTAGTGGCCCACCTTTACCCCAACACGCAGTTTCGTAGTAATGGCCCCTCTCTAATTTCATAATACGATAGACTGCCCTTGTTCTGCTACATCATAATTCTTCTTGTCTTCTTAATAGCTTATATCTATAATGCCATCCTATTCAGCATTATCAACGCTGCAAACGAGTACGTACAAATCGAGTGCTGGCTTCGTCTACACGCTGATCGGGATCATGGAGTAAAGTTTGTCCTGCCTCAGTTATGCCCCCTGGGTGTGCCTAAAAATCGGGACTCATTTACGGGAAGAAAATCTGACAAAAAACGGTTAGGTTAACACCCCCTTTTTTTTGCCTTTTTAAGTTGAGACCGGACCAGGGAACGTGAGTAAGAAGTTTAATTGAAATCGCTCTTACAGATTTTTCTGGAAATTGAGTCGAATTTGACCATTTTTCGACATTTTTAAGGGGTTTTCTAGGAAAAATGAAGCAAGCATGGAGGAGAATGTTCGAGTTAAATTTTTCTATAACATAGCAGTGTTATATCTTAAAATAATAGTTTCATCATGCTCTTTCAGAAAATATATACATATAAGTGATTTGGGTTGAAGGTTTTGCGACAACTGGTGGCCGAAAAACGGACCCATAGGCTATTCCATGCCGAATAAAAGAATCTCCGGAGTGCACCCTTTAAGGCATAATAGTGGAGTCTATGCATTATCTTAATGTAGACTCCGTTACGGAGCGGAGATGTATCATTACGCCAGATTGTTTAATTTTGACTGCCTAGTTATACCTGAAGCGCTATTTTCGGAAGCAGGTGGAAAGAAGACCAGGAGTTCGATTAAAATAATCCACAGTGTGTCCATTAATATACAATTGAGGTTACTGCATACTGTATTCCATACAGGAGTTATCTCCCCCTGGACTGAGATTTCGGTGGATATTATGGCAGAACGAGGTCCTATCAGAATGATATAAATTTGGCAGTGTAAATTTTCTTTACAAGAGAACCCATTTACAGTCCATAAAGGATGGAATGGATGTATATTATTATGGTTTTACAAATTATTTCTCAAGTTTCTGAAGTATTTCCCATGTTTCTAAGAGAAAATTGAGTGCAAAATTACCAATAATTTGACTTAATTACATCGCTTATTTGCATTTTCCCGCGTTTCTGCTATCATTGGAAAGCGGAAAAGTAACCACGGGCTTCATATTGCCGAATGGATGACCATTATTAAGAAGAAATAGGTTAATTTTGAGTTTTGTTCTCGAAAATCCTGCTAGAATTGGCAAAATTGATAAAACAAAGATGGGGTAGGGGGAAAGTTATCGGTCGGATTTCCAAAAATAATATGTATAACTGGCAAGTGTTGTATACCGCCATACTCACAAACACTCTGAGATTACGATACATGTGAATAATTAATTTCGTAAAAAACATCCTGCCCCTTAAGGTGGCCCTCCGCAGTTTCGTAGTAATGGCCCCTCTCTAATTTCATAATACGATAGACTGCCCTTGTTCTGCTACATCATAATTCTTCTTGTCTTCTTAATAGCTTATATCTATAATGCCATCCTATTCAGCATTATCAACGCTGCAAACGAGTACGTACAAATCGAGTGCTGGCTTCGTCTACACGCTGATCGGGATCATGGAGTAAAGTTTGTCCTGCCTCAGTTATGCCCCTTGGGTGTGCCTAAAAATCGGGACTCATTTACGGGAAGAAAATCTGACAAAAAACGGTTAGGTTAACATCCCTTTTTTTTTGCCTTTTTAAGTTGAGACCGGACCAGGGAACGTGAGTAAGAAGTTTAATTGAAATCGCTCTTACAGATTTTTCTGGAAATTGAGTCGAATTTGACCATTTTTCGACATTTTTAAGGGGTTTTCTAGGAAAAATGAAGCAAGCATGGAGGAGAATGATCGAGTTAAATTTTTCTATAACATAGCAGTGTTATATCTTAAAATAATAGTTTCATCATGCTCTTTCAGAAAATATATACATATAAGTGATTTGGGTTGAAGGTTTTGCGACAACTGGTGGCCGAAAAACGGACCCATAGGCTATTCCATGCCGAATAAAAGAATCTCCGGAGTACACCCTACGGCCAAACTGCGCATGCGCAGACTATGGACAACGAGCGACACACTAGCCCAGTTGGAGGCTCCCTCACGACAGCTTCAAAATAAGACCTCATACGACACCATAGGATCATTAGGGGCTCACCTAAACCCTAAAACGTCTATTTCCACACCCTTTTCCCAGAATTCGCAGTCTGCGCATGCGCAGAATGTGGACAACGGCCGAGACACTAGTCCAATCGGATGCCCTTCTCACCTATGCTTCACATTGATACCTCACTCAACTCCATCGGCTCATTAGTGGCTCACCCAGATCCCAAAACGTCTAATGTCATACCCTTCGTCTATTGCGCATGCGCAGAGTGACGATATTCCGACCCCATATCCACCCAGTCGGATGCCCCCTCACATAGGCTTCACATTGATACCTCACTCGACCCCATCGGTCCATTAGTGGCCGCCCTAGACCCCAACACGTCTATTTCCATACCCTTTGTCTACCCCTCATGCGCAGAATGACGATATTTCAACCCCGCACCCAGTCCATCAGATGCGCCTTCACGAATGCTTCCCATTGATACCTCATATGACTCCATCGACTCACTAGTGGCCCACCTAGACCCCAACACGTCTATTTCCATACCCTTTGTCCACCGCGCATGCGCAGAATGACGATATTTCAACCCCACACCTAGCCCATCA
Organism: Hanleya hanleyi; assembly: GCA_036873755.1. Lineage (NCBI taxonomy): Eukaryota > Metazoa > Mollusca > Polyplacophora > Lepidopleurida > Hanleyidae > Hanleya > Hanleya hanleyi. Next base: position 75,041 of record JAVTVY010030341.1, on the reverse strand, counting down.
GATGCCCCTTCAGGAATGCTTCACATTGATACCTCATACGACCCAATCGGACCATGCTGCGTATTTGAAGTCTGGGGACTACTTTTTCTCCGCGGAAGCTTTTTTCCGCGACCGCATCACCGCCAGACCGCGGAAGAATACAAAGGTTAAAGGTTGCCGGAACTATAGTGACCTTGAGCTGGTGGCGCCCCCTAGATTGGATTTCTACTGTGTTGGAGGTAGCTTTCGGTCTCTTTGGGGAGATGACGGGGAGTTCCCTATACCTTTAACCTGGAAGAAAGGGCACCAAGAGTTACCTCCCTGGAAAACCTTGTAGTATATACTCCCTCCCTACTACTTCTGTATGTAATATACATGTAGATCACTTTTAAACCTACTTGTTAGGATTGCGGTATCTTCCGCATACCTCTAAAATTAAGCTAAGGAAGTAAGTTGGAAGAATGATTATTTTCTGTATTCTCTTCAGGGCCCTTCCCTCGACTTTGTAGTATAATGGGTTATCTTTATGCGGATAATAAATATATTTCATATTTAAAAAAAAAATGAAAGCATTCGCAATGAGATGATACATGTATGTGTCAGAAGAGGCTGTTAACAATATTTTCCATAGCCTAATGATTTACGTTATTGTGATACTTAGACGAAAGAAGCCACTAATATATGTAAACTATCTAAGCACCCGAGATGGGAAATGTGGTGCCATATTTACAAAATCCTGGTAGAGTAAGGACTGTGAGATAGTATTCGATATAGTTCACGACTATAGGTCCAACAACGACTCGGGGACAGTCCTTTCACAATCATGATAAATTGTACATGAAAGAATATCTATCATTTTCATCTGAACTGGTCCAGAAATTAACCCCAGCTTTGACGAACTCATCTCGGGATATTTTTCCATCATTATTAATGTCAAGATGCTCGAAAACCTTCATAATGAACTGATCGTCCTTGATCCCGTGACCTTCATAGTACACGTTGAGTTCATCGTATGAGATTTCGCCATCTTTGTTTAGATCAAGGATGTCGAACAGTGTAGTATAGGTATCAGCCGTTTGGCGCTGGTGTTTCTTTATATCCTTATTAAGTCGATAGACTTGCTCACAGAAGTTGTCTTCGGTTAATGTTTTAGAAGGATCCGGCTGCAAAATCCCAATCCACTTTACAAATTCTTCTCTCGTCACCGCTTTTTCCTCTTCTGTCGCCCCGGTCTTCTTGGAAATAAAGTCAGCTAGAGTTACATAATCTTCTTTTGTCAAGATTCCGTCATGGTTTATGTCGAAAAATTTGAATCCCTTCCTCCATTTATCTTCCAGAAACTTGCTAGCGGACATATCTGTAATCGGGTTTACTTTTCACACAATGACCTGTACAAATAACATGATTTGTTTAATTGTTACAAACTTGAAAATCTATCTTTTAACCTCAAATACAAAGAAGATTCCGTTTAAGGATGTCCGCTGCTGGTAAATCAAAGTAAATAACTTTTTGAATAATGTGTATTATTGCATTCATAACTGTGTAATATGAGAAAAAACAAAGAAAAACATGTAGGTTGGTGTGCATGTGTTAGCTGTAGGCAACGTGAACTAACCCAGAAAACATAGGGTATAGCCCTAGATTTGAAGCATATTCATGAAAAATTCATATAAATATTATTTAACTTTTTCTTATATTCTCACTGTTTGTGGATAATCACAATATCTATCAAAATTCATCAAATTGGATGCAAGATCGGATAGAAGGCTTTTAAAGGAAATCCCTATCTCTTAACCTAGAAAAGGGAGATAACCCAACAGGAAAAACAGGCAAAATGGCCGCCAAATCCAAAAATCACCAGCGGACATCCTTAAATACCTTTCTGTGGAAACCGATGGTTTCAAAATAAACTATCCCCAAAGGGCATTATTTCAATTATCGATATATTCATATACTGGTGCCGCAACACTTATTATCACATTTCTCTCTAAATTTGCAATGGGCCATTAGAGGGTAACTTATGAAAATGTTGGGGGAAGTGCTAGTTGACTCTGTTCATCTGAGTAAGGAATCACAAAATAGAGAACCCCACTTGAGGCTGTGGTAAACCCTAATCGCCCTGGCCATGTAAGGTTAGACACAACACATTTCGCCGTAACTCCGAAAACATAGAAGGAACTGAAACGTCATTGCTAAATAGCCTATCATACATGAAACTAAGATTTATATCGAATCCAAGATTCATCTTTTCCTTTCATAACATGTGTTCATTTCGAGGTCCATCGCCAAAAGAAATTATTCCCCATTCACTCCAGTTAGGGGTTCTCGAGCTAGGTTCTCGGCAAATCTAGAAGTTCCTTGAAGATCTGGAGCTCTTACCCTTGTAGCTTTAGGCCCAACTTCCTTTCCCAATGGGAGTTGACTGTGAGACAAAATATCAGCATAACATAACATTCGGATTGCGGGATACTTACCGAGATATTTTCTCCGATCGTCAAGTCGTGTTGAGCTACAGTATAATAACCTGTCTTTTCGGAGGCAGCGCCGTGTTTTCTAATTAGAAAAAGAATGTTCAAGTGTTATCGTATTTCAAAATCAGTATTTATCTCATAACCTCAGGACAATGGCGCTGTATGAATATTTTAATATTTAGATTTATATCAGTTGAGCAGGTAAATTTTCACATGGGCCCAGAAAACGGTGGATGTAAAAGCTTGTTGCGTCCATTTCATTTCATTTCATTTATTCACCAATATAACAAAAAAGATTATACAGTTCGGCGATAGTAACCAACAATGTTCAAAATAGGTTAGCCGATATAAATAAATATGTATTGGCGGGATTAAAACCCCATGGGGCTTGTTTGGTCCCTATATGACTAAACAAAAATAGTTTAATTAGTATTGGTGAACATTTAAGAAATATTGCATAAATTAATCATTCCGTGTGCATCTCCTGTCGATAGCATACACGCTGGTTGGACTAAGCATGCAACGAGACGGTACTCGAGATGAAAATGAGTGAACAATAGAATAAAACATACACAAACAAGCAGCTAGAGGATGCTAAGTCCCCCGCCGAAATGGCAGCAATATTTTTTAGCATTGTTGGTCTCGGGGGATATACATGAGGGAGGCATAGGCATTGGATGCGGAAGGGTCCTTCTGCCTTCCCAAGTTTTAAAATCAACTCAGAACGGTTGACTGAACGTTTTTTTGCTTCTGTAATATAGTTTCCATGCAGTGAAGCATGGAAATTATGTAACCGAGAAGCGACCCCAAGTACATCTCAAGGCATATTTTCTGCAAACCAAATTTGACGAGAAGCTGAATGCATCCTCAACCTACTGTCTGGAAACCAAATTTTAAATTTGCCACCAGGTGTCGCCACCTGTAGGTGCAGGTGGGCGAAATGCAATCCCAAGGATCATGTCATGACATGGTGTATCAGCATACTAACTTTGGGAAGAATCTGAAAAGGAGTTATTGCCCGGAAACCAAATTTAGATTTATATGCACAAGTGTGCGAAACACAATCCCAAGTGACATCTTATGGCATATGAATACCAAATTTGAGAAGAACCCGATGAGCAGTTGTAAAATTATTGCCAGAAACAAATTTCAGATTTTTCCACCAGGTGTCACCACCAGTATGCAGGAGCAGGTGAAATACAATCCCAAGAGACATATCATGGCATGGTATCTGCATACCAAATTGGAGAAAAATCTGATGAGCGAAATCAAATTTAGATTTGACACGAGGTGGTGCTACCTGTGGGCGAAACGCAATCCCAAGCGACATCATATGTCATGATATATTCATACCAGATTTAAGAAGAATCTGACGAGCGGTTCTCAAGTTATTACCCGGTAAAAATCTGGTATTTCGCCACCAGGTGGCATCACCTGTAAGTAAAAGTGAGCGAAAGGCAATCCCACGCAACATCTCCTGGCATGATGCATGCATGCTAAATTTGAGGAGATTCCGATGAGCAGTTCTCAAATTAATGGCTAAAAACAAATTTTGATTTTAACACCTGGGGGCGCCACCTATAGGCGCAAGTGGGCGAAATGCAATCTCAAGCGAAATCTTAGGTCATGGTATTACCCGGAGACAAATTTGGGATTCTGCCACCAGGTGGCGCCACCTGTAAGTGCAAGTGAGTGAAAGGCAATCCCATGCAACATCTCCTGGAATGGTACATGCATGCTAAATTTGAGAAGAATCTGATTAGCATGCAGTTCTCAAGTTATTGACCAAAAACAAATTTCAGATTTTGTCATCAGATGGCGTCACTTTCTGAGCAGAAGTGGATAACGCAATCTCAAGCAACATCTCATGGCAAGGTACAATGTACATGCATGCCTAATTTGGAAAGAATTTGATGAGCAGTTCTCAAGTTATTGCCCGGAAACCAAATCTCGAGCAACATTTCAAAGCGTTTCAAAGTTATTGCTTGCAGCACAAAAGAACGGAAAGAACCCTAGTGGCGCCACCTACAGGCAGATCTTGCTGAAACGCAATACCAATCAACATCTTGTAACAAGGAATGCATATGCCAAATATTGAATAAACTAGATACAGTCGATCGAATACGATTGGAGGCATGTCTTTTGCATCTTTAGTAAATGAAACATTCATTATTTATGAAGAAAGTAAAAACGTAAAACTTAGGAAAAACATCATTAACATGGCCCCATAAGATGCCTTGAGGGTAGGTACCCACATACCAAATTTAAAAGAATCCATTAAGGTCCAACAGTTACTGTCTGGAAATGCAATTTACCTTGGCCCTCAGGTAGTATGGCAAGCCCTTTTACTTTTTATTCAGTATTTGGTGATATCATCAAATATTTGCTGATATCATGACATGATTTACTGATATTATCAAATATTTACTGATATCAACAAATATTTGCTGATATCACCAAATCATTTGATGATATCTGCAACTGATTTGCTGATATCAGCAAATGATTTGATGATATCATCAAAAACGCTTTATTTGTTGATATCAGCAAATGATTTGCTGATATCATCAAATGATTTGATGATATCAGCAATTGATTTGCTGATATCAGCAAATGATTTGATGATATCAGCAAATACTTTATATTTGATGATATCATTAAATATGGTGGATGGTCATAGTATGAACCATAACATGGAAGGCTCCCTGTTCAGAATGACAATAAACTTCGTCACAGCGCATGTTCCGTTGCACAGGCTCGCTCCACTATTTCTGCCCCCAATAGCGGCGGTTGACCTGTAGGTCCTGACCATTAACCACTGTGGTGGACCTACCTCGCACACGAGTTTCTGTGTACATCTGACCGGACCCCCCGCCCTCTCCCCCGGCAAGGTCAACATAGATATAACACAGAATTGAAAAGTGATCGGAATGTTCAACAAATAGCGCTTGAGATTATACTGAATTTACAGGGGACATGCTTAGATAAATAATGTCACACAACTGTTTCAATCTGTATCGGCTTTAGTACTATTTGATTACAGTACCCACATCATATAAAGATAAAAAGAAGCCATATGACTTCATTGAGGCTTGGTTAGTTCTGTCTTTATCGTAAGAGCCTGGTCTCCTGTTACGGGCCAGTAGCGGGTCATAGAGATTAATTTATTGTTGTATGTGCGGCTGTTATCTCCTGCCCTAAAAGCTAGCCGGGGAAGAAGCACGACAATCGGCTCTGCCTTAATATACCATGCTCCATGCTGATCGGCTTTCCCGAAATCATTATCCCCTTTTGCCTCGCCCCGATTATACTCAAATGCAGATCTAATGAATTTGTGTCTACAAGTCAATAACCCGCGTTTATCTTCCCTGCTGTATATTTATTTGAATGCCCTTATATTCATGATTCTATTTGTCATTTATTAGTAAAGTTTGATGTAAGGTATATGCCAGGGGTTTGATAGATTTTATTGTTATTGTCTGGTTCTTTAATTACCGTAATAGATATTGCATGTGATCTGTCGGTATATAGCTTTACCACAAGGTATAAATTATCAAACAACAGGATGTGAAGGGAGCAGGCATTAACATTTAGGCTTATTTTCACGTTCCGCCATATTTAATGATATCATCAAATGATTTGCTGATATCAGCAAATCACTCGATTTGATGATATCATCAAATGATTTGCTGATATCATCAAACCATTTGGTGATATCATCAAATCATTTGGTGATATCAGCAAATTGATGATATCAGCAAATCATTTGATGATATCAGCAAATCATTTGATGATATCAGCAAATATTTAATGATATCAGCAAATGCCGAATAAAAAGTAAAACGGCTTGCCATAAGGTAGCGCCATGTGTAGCCAGATAGGCATAAAAAATAATCCCAACCGAGATCTTGAGGCAAGATCCCTTGACATTGGAAATAGAAAATGATAACTTGGCCTACAGGTGGCGCAACCTATGAGCAGATCGGCAAGAAAAACAATACCAAGTGAAACCTTCAGGTAAGGTACATGTACAAATCCTGTTGCCAAAACTTTTGTTTATACATGTTGTATTTGGACAGACTTTAGTGAGCCCTCTGGTGGTGCCAATTCCTCGCGGCCACACGGATTATGGCGGCAAGCTGGAAGTTCCATAATCAGAAAACACAGAGAAATCAACATACATCGGAAATACAAACTTGGAAAGAATTCATTCAAGTATTAAAAAGTTATTGTCCGAAAACATAATGTTAAATTTGCTCCCAGGTGGCACCACCTATATGTAAATCGCCATGAAAAACAATGCCAAATGAGAAATTGAGACGAGGTACCTACACACCAAGTTTGGAATGAATCGGTTCAGGTTTTCAAAAGTTATTGTCTGGAACACTTAAAGATGTAATCAGCCTCAAATCTGGGCTGAAATCGATGTCTCTCAAACTCAGCAAAAGTGACATATGTTACAACAGGTACAAAATGAGACACATTTGACCACAAAAAACTAAACTTGTTTCTACCATTCACGAGAAAATAGAAGGAATTGACCTTTAAAGATAAACGGCATGGGATGCCGTTTATTTTTTTCACGGCCGTGTCAACAAGCGTATACACGTGTGGTACATTCCACGAACGTATGCTATGCGACATTACCGAACCGTAGGCACGAGCCATGACGCTATCCGCTGGCTGCAGCTGTGTAGCATTCAGATTCGTGAGCGTCGCTACGTCACTCATACGTCACGCAGTGACGTCATTTTCCTCTCAGCGTACAACACACACTCAATGGCGAAACAGAAAACCCGTCGCGGGCAGAGTTTCAAATTTCTCTGACAAGATATTCTTGCATTCGTTGTATATGACGATACCACTATCATCAAATATAATACATATGATATTTTGGTAATATTCCATGCTGAAAAAAAACGCATAGGGGAGAGTTTACAAAATCCATCCATTTTGAGGCTGACTATATCTTTAACTTAGCTTTCAGGTGGTCCCCATATCAACATGAAAAACATTCTCAAGCCAGATCTTAGGCAAGGTACCACCACACCAAATTTGGAAAGGATCCTTAAGGTTTTCAAAAGTTATTATCTGGAGATGCAATTTTAACTTGGCCCGAGGTGGCGCCACCCAGAAGCGGATTGGCACGAAAAACAATTCCAAGCAAGATCTATAGACAAGGGACATATTTACCAAATACAAAAACATGGGTCTGTGCCTGATAAATTGAAACCTTTTGGGGTTACAATTATCCCAATATTGCAGACAACACACAAATTTCAGCTTCTGCCAAGATATATTGGAGATAGATATGATCAAACACAATATATGATGGTCGGGCGAGGGCTAGTTTGGGAGATAGAGGGTGCGGCTCGGCGCCCTGGGGGATGGGGACATGTTCTTCTTGAGGGTAGTGGTAGGTGTGCTGACATGAAAGCCATAGAAAGCTCCCTGTACATGAAACAACCATACTAACAACTGCATGCCATCGTCTGTCAGTCCGAAAAACCACAAGGTGGAATTCAATTCAATTCAGGAAATTGATCATATGCACAGTGTGCACCCAAACTTTATGAACTCAGTTGTAATTAATATAGTAAGTTACACGTGTGGACACAAATGGTGTCTGCAGAAGTTTTAGGGTAAATCATTTGATGTGAGATACAATTATTTGATAGCGCAATTGAAGGAAATGTTGTCCTTCATTTAAAATGACACGAAATATGAAAAAAACCCCGGGTTCGGTATTTCATGTTATACATTTGAAATAAAATATGGTTCGTGCAAAAACTTTAGGGTAAATCATATGATGTGGATTACAATTATTAGATAGTAAAATTGAAGGGAATGTTGTCCTTCATTTAAGATGACACGAAATTCAAAACCCAGGGTTTCGGTACTGTGGGGATTTCACTGTATTTCATATTATATTTCTGAAATAAAATATGGTTCATGCAAAAGTTTTAGGGTAAATCATATAATGTGGAATAGAATGATTTCATAGCAAAATTGAAGGAAATGTTGTCCTTTATTTAAGGCGACATGAAATTCAAAACTAACATGTATTTGGTGTAAGACTCACGAAATATAATTGACAAAAGATCTGCTGCAAGTTGTATTGTCAGTCTTTTGTCCAGGATATTACCTTTTCAATATGAGGTCTTACACCATAGCCTTGCCCTAACATGGGTACCGTTCGATACTGCGAGAATTCCCCCGCCAGTTATTTCATATTATACTTCTGAAAGAAAATTTGGTTCCTGCAAAAGCTTTACTGTAAATCATATGATGTGGAATAGAAGGACGGGACAGCAAATTTAAGAAAATGGTGTCCTTCATTTAATGTGACATGAAATTCAAAACTAACAGCGAGAAGCGAAAGAAAAAATGACAAACACATTTTGGGATGCCTAATTATTAGACAAAGCATTTGGAAGTTATGGCTTGTGAAGAATTTGAATGGAAACCACGGCCATGCACACAAGATTGATACAAGATCCAGTGGCGCCACTTTTAGGTGGATCTTGCTGAAACGCAATATCATACACATATATGGGGAATTGTGCCCAGATTACTCCCTAACTTTATCTGAAAGATGTTTTAGCGCATTAGGATTTATATAGTGTAGATGTCAACTTTCACTGATTGCAAAGATGACACGCGATGTAGGTTACAGAATTAGCTGCAAAATATTTATTCTTTGGAGCTTGGCTATAATATTACCCTCAGTAAATCTTCAGATATTGACCTATCTGTGGTGTCAAGAGTTTCAAAATTTTCCTTCCTTTAGGTTAAAACGAAGTAAATGACGTCACTTCCGCCAAAGGTGGATGTTCGTGGTAAGCATATCCCGCATTAAATGCTCAGTTGTGTTATTACTGGATAATATCATAACTAACTTTTATTGTGTTTCGCTAACTTAGTAAGTGTCGATTAATTTCTGAAAAAAATTGTGATAGTCGCGAGCCTGTGTTTTTTTCAGGACACAATCAAATTTGCAACCGACCTCCCGACCAGTCTGCAAATTTACTTAGATTCGCAGGCTAAAATTTCTCAAATTCGCTTCTATTTTAGCTCTCCGCGTTCTGCAAATCACTTTTGACTGATGGAGTTATTCCCCTTGATATGCCTATGATTACATCACTTTCTTTCTTGACTTTCCTATAGGACGTGGTACACATATATGGGGAATTGTGCCCAGATTACTCCCTAACTTTATCTGAAAGATGTTTTAGCGCATTAGGACTTATATAGTGTAGATGTCAAATTTCACTGATTGCAAAGATGGGGGGTAGGTTACAGAATTAACTGCAAAATATTTATTCTTTGGAGCTTGGCTATAATATTACCCTCAGTAAATCTTCAGATATTGACCTATCTGTGGTGGATGCTCGTGGTAAGCATATCCCGCATTAAATGCTCAGTTGTGTTATTACTGGATAATATCATAACTAACTTTTATTGTGTTTCGCTAACTTAGTAAGTGTCGATTAATTTCTGAAAAAATTGTGACAGTCGCGAGCCTGTGTTTTTTTCAGGACAAAATGAAACGACGATACCCACGTGACCAGCTCAGACGGTTGAAAAGTGCTCGTCTCAGAAGGCAGTTTACGTTCTCAAAAATCATTTGGTCATGAATGTGGTTTGGTACATTTCACGTGAAGTGGGAGGAGTGGTAATCAAAAACATCAGTGTGTAGTTCCAGGCTAAAGTACAAGAAGGTCAGTTTTTCAGGGGCGAACTGAACCTGCTTAACCTGGAATGTAATGGGACAAAATTATACTTCATTGTTACCTACAGATGAGACATAAAGACGGGAGCTTGCTGATTCATATTTCATTCAGTCATCAATGTTTGGCAATATTATCTAATTGGAATAATCAGTATCGATGAAAATGCTGAGCAACTCGTGAGTTTCATACACATGAGGCCCTTTAGGGGAATCCTAGACGATAGACCCGAAATAGGTGCTTTTTATCAAAGTTTGTGTATTCCACCTGAGATATAGCGTTCTAAATCCACGGCGATCGTAATTTTGCAGTTAATTTTTCTTTCGTCCCGTTAGAGGATGCATTGCGCCGATAAACAAAAACAAACCCTACACGTACACTTCCATCAACATGGCCGCCACATGCAGCGGTAGATTTTGATCTCAGTTATTTATTATAGTACTTGTCAGTAATTTACACCAAAAGTTTCATTTCACGAAATGCAAAAGTCGTCTTTTCAACTAGTCTGGGAGACAGGATCAGGTTTTGGTGAAATTGTCATACATTGGGATACAAAACCAAACTCTGATTGTATATAACTCTGGCATATATATTAAATACAATATAATAAATTTAAGACATTTAGGGTTATTAGTAAGAAAGATATGTCAGTGTATTCGCACATACCCCTTTTTTCAATTGGGTGATTTTGTTTTGTTCAAATAACATTTGAGTTTTACCCCCTAATTGTATCATAGGATTCGAATACAACTACGACCTGCGCTACGTAGCGCTGAATAATAAATAATGATGTTCAGATAGATGGGATCAGTGTTAAGAGATATATATCAATTCAAATACATATACCCCCTTTTTTTGAAGGGAGTATTTTTTCAGTTGATATTTGGATATGGTCCCCACGTGACGCCACACGATTTGATTACTTAAACAAATCATGATATTATATTACACTGCCATTATTGATAAGTAATATGTATTATAGCTCAGACCGATTGGCCTGCAAATGAGATTGACTGGGTTGTTTCAAGTCACATACCCCCTGTTTCGGTGAAACAAAACGAATATATATAGGGTGTCATTTCGGCAGCAATAAAAAATATCTGCACCACTTTGGAACTCTACATTCACCCTGGTTGATACTCACAATGGTCATAGAAAATCATGGTATAGATGAAAATTATCTTGCCGGTGGGGTGAGCAAAATTCTAAAATAAGGTCTTTTTTCAACTTGTCTCCCAGACTAACTCTGACTCGCTGTGTCTCAGTTTTCCACAGCTACCCAATAGACAAACGGTGATCTCCCCTTATGCCGATACAGAGCAGTTCTAAAAATCGCGCACTTTTAATCTTCGTCAAAGTCTACATGGCATCAGTACACAATTAATCACTTCCGGGTCGGTGCCCACGATCTACATTGTTTAGAAATTTGAGAGCAGATCTTTATGGATTTTATGAGCTGCGATTTTTCAGCATTTCTGATACATTTGATATTTCAACTTGCAGATGAGTCTTCAAACTGTACTTCCTGGTGTTGATTTGGGCCACTTTGAAAAAAGCATGGTAGATGAAGACATGATCAGTGAAGGGTGAGAAGGCTCCCTGTTTACAAATCGAATGACATTCTGTAGCACCAATCAGCTGGCAGTGGCGGTAATTTGAAATTTCCATGGTCAACATCTGTCAAGACTTCCACTGGTAATGTCCCACAAGGTAAATATTGACATGCCAGGTGGATTTATGCATTGTGAATTTTCTGGATTTTTGCCGATTTTTAACGCTAATACATAACAAGTAACAGAATTAATTGTGTACTGATGCCTGTCACACGACATTTTCACATTTGACCAGAGAACTTTAAATCGTCACTGTGGCTACAGTTTTTACTGGATCAGCCCAATTTTTTCCATGATGACTCCTGAACTAAGTTCAAATATTAGGGTTGTTTCAAATTTATGTTATTAAATTATTAATAAAATAAAATAAAAATTTTAATTAATTTTAATAATTTTTTTAATTATTAAAATTATTTTTTTTCTTGCTAAATGTGGTTGAAATAAATATCATACTGATAATGCTGGGTAACATCTCTTGTATTGTTATGCCATTTCTGCGACAAAATTGAGACCTTTTGGAGCAAATATAGGCAAAAAATGACTGATTTGTCAGTACTAGGGCCAAATAGTCAATGCCAAATATGACGAGGTTCATTTAACACAGCTGGTAATTATGAGCAAATGAACTTTCAAGATACAATAAAATGTAAATGGAAGAAAGGAAATTCACATAGATACAATTACATGCTTTTTTTCAAAATCTCGACCTCATTTCAAATCTTCAATGCTTCAAATCATTTATGCATTAATTCACTTTATATCAGTCTAAAACCACATGAAATTAATACTAATTATATCACCTGTAAAAACTCAGATGTTTGTTCCACACACAAAGAATTTCCAAAATGCCTTTTGCATTTGTAACTTTAACCCTATCTGGCCTGGGCTTTTTGGGACCTGTCCAGGGCTGGGGGGGGGCCGAAATGGCCCCCCTAATTATTTTTCTTACCCCTTCAGCTAGGGGGCTGAAACTTATTACACTATACCCTTGGGTCAAGCTCTACCAGAAAATGTAAAAAAATCCAAGATGGCCGCTTTGATGACGTCACAGTGACGCCATTTTGAAAAACGGCATTTTTTGGTCGATTTTTGGTCAGATTTTCCGAATTTTTTATTTTTGCAATTTCTCCACAAAAACTGCATGAAAAATTAGCAAATATTAATGTGATATGAAATAAAATAGTTTTTGCCCACTTTTCATTGCGGAAAAGCAGAAATTTTGAAGAAATATGACAAAAACATCACTTTTCTGGTACACCACGTGGCCGCCATCTTGAATTTACCCATGATCCTCTGCTCGGGGGGTTATGAAAATAGGCTCAAAATGACCTCAATAAGACAAACGATAAAGTCACGGAGTTTCAGCTCTCCATTTTTCGCCGTTCCGGAGATAGTGCAGAAAGTTTGGTAGGGGGGCCATAATGGCCCCCCCAGGCCAGGTAGGGTTAATGAGACAAATAAAATCTGATTAACTGAGTCAACAGTTAATCTGACTGTTGAGGGTTTCTCATTGTTGTGTGTTTATTGTCAGTCACATTTGCATCATAGCAAATACTTTCTCTTCATTCCATTTCCACTATCTCCAGGACTATAAGTATGTAATTCTCTTTCATATTCATATCAGGGATCTTGTAGGTAGCAAGAAACATGGATTACAGGCACCAAATATTAGCAAGCCCCATACAACCCTCTCCCCCCCCCACACACACACACCAACTCTGGGAATTTCGTACAGTGTGACTCAGAGGTATGCCTCCAACTCTGTTGGAAGATAGGCCTTTCTCACTGTAAGTTGCCACTTTAATCTTTCACCAAACAGTTAACAGTTTAAGTTAGGCAACTTCCAGCTGTCCTCATCTTTCATGGTTGTTAATGTAGCAGAGATCAGCAAATGACCATCAGATATGTTGTCATTGAATTTTATTCCTTTTTTTCTTCTATGTTGTGTTTTGACAAGTGTTGCCTGTTTGCAGACATTGCATTCATGGACTTGAAATCTGACACAGAATATATTCCTCAATGTTATTTAGGAGTTTTCTCAGTAATAATAACTGTTTACAAGTAATATGTGCATCTTTCTAATTACTGCCAGCAAGATCTTGATGAGATGTAGATCCATCCAATTGAACTGATATATATTCTCTATATGGGAGTTGTGTATACCATAAACACCTCTGTGTTATATTTTGGTATGTGTTGTGTACACATTTGTGTATCTTGCTGTCACTTATTACAGGATTAAACATGTCTTTGATCTTTGTATCAACATCAAATTTAAATCCCATTTGATAGATTACTGGGATGACCCACTGATTACATGGAGAAGTTAACCACTGCCATGAAGGAAATTTTTACCAAATGTAGCCTAAATGAGCAGGTTGAAAACAAATTATGTTTTGACACATTTTGAATTTAAGTTTTCTTTATTTTTAAACTTTAATTTGAATAATTTCATAAAAAAATGAATTACAATAATAAAAAATAATTAAAAATAGTGTTTAACATATCTAGTTAATGCTTTATACTTCTTTTTATAGGCAGAAGGATTGTCGACTTGGTGTTTTTTACCAGATGGAAAAATATGTACAGGTTAGTGAGATATTGTACTATTTACTTGTACCTCAGTCTTAAGTCATATGGGGCAAACTGAGGGGAAATTATAAAGGGGGTACCCTTGGTATATAGGCTGTAAAATCTCTATCTGTGCATAGTTTTATCTGTGCCTTCTCAAGAATGTTTGGGGATGGGTATGGTTTGTTCAGATGAGAGCATTCCTTATTTTAACAATGGTTCCATTCCTGACAGGCATCAGTACACAATTAATCACTTCCGGGTCGGTGCCCACGATCTACATTGTTTAGAAATTTGAGAGCAGATATTTATGGATTTTATGAGCTGCGATTTTTCAGCATTTCTGATACATTTGATATTTCAACTTGCAGATGAGTCTTCAAACTGTACTTCCTGGTGTTGATTTGGGCCACTTTGAAAAAAGCATGGTAGATGAAGACATGATCAGTGAAGGGTGAGAAGGCTCCCTGTTTACAAATCGAATGACATTCTGTAGCACCAATCAGCTGTCAGTGGCGGTAATTTGAAATTTCCATGGTCAACATCTGTCAAGACTTCCACTGGTAATGTCCCACAAGGTAAATATTGACATGCCAGGTGGATTTATGCATTGTGAATTTTCTGGATTTTTGCCGATTTTTAACACTAATACATAACAAGTAACAGAATTAATTGTGTACTGATGCCACATGCATGGCTTAATTGGTGAAGACCCACTGTGCGGAGAATGCCAGGGCGTTTTTATCGCCCTCGATAAGTCACAGTTCTCATGCAAAGCTGCAACCCTACAATTATAGCTGATTATATTTATTATCTTGGGCACGAAAACTTCTTTTGGCACTCGCCGCACAGGTCTATTCTGACAAATGACTGTGCGGGGAGCGGTCTAAACTGACAAGATTTCCTGAAGTGTTTTGCTAATTATTCCTGAATCAGGCCAACTATTAGGCCTAATTCCTTAGGCATAAGCGAACCCAGAATTTGTTATCGAAAAGTATTCCGCCTTGTTAAAGAGCCAACAGAATTCTTTAGCAAGAAAAAATCTGAACACAGTTTTTAATAGAAATCAAAACGTCATACACATCTATACAGCAGGTGGGAACCAAATATCATTTTATCGAGTGTATCTGATAGCCAATTCACCGATTTGAATTGGGTTGGTAAGTAGTATGTCCACGGCATTTAAACTCAGGTCGGGGGGAGATAACTCTTGCATCCGCCAGGGGGCGCTGTTTCCAGGTTAAAGGTATAGGGGACTCCCCGTCATCTCCCCAAGAGACCAAAAAGCTACCTCCAACACAGGAGAGTTCCAATTGTTGCAGGGAATGTATTCATCCGCGGTGATGCGGTCTGGCGGTGATGCGGTCGCGGGAAAAATCTTCCGCGGAAAAAAAGTAGTCCCCAGACTTCAAAAACGCTGCATGGTCCGATTGGGTCGAGTGAGGTATCAAAGTGAAGCATTCGTGAAGGGGCATCCAGTTATGGGTGGGTGTATGTAAAATTATGATTTTTTCCCGAAACTGTAAAAGGCGGAACACGGATTTTACCCCTAAAATAGGAGAAAACACCTATCAACTCTAGCCAAAAGGGCTAATATCGGTCCCCGGGCTTATCGAGGCCTGCCTATCAAGTCAAAGGGGTGGGTGCATGTAAAATTAGGATTTTTTCCGGAAACTATAAAAAGCGGAACACGGACTTTACCCCTACAATAGGGGTCTGTATTATACAATATAAGGGAAAATTTGTGGGCTTTACTATGGCTTGTGGGGTCTCGTTTTTCTCGTCTCGCCAAGAAAATGACAATGGGAAGGGTCCCGGAGCGAATCGGTGAAGTTTTTTGGAAAAGTCACCGAGGTCTGTATATAGGCATATAGGCTGGCTATGGGGGGTATAGGTCCAACCTGGGAAATTCACACACGTTCAGTGTGATTTGGGTTGCTTGGATTTGTTTCTCATGTCTCGTCATTTAGAACACGATGGGAAGGGTCTCGGAGCGCAACGATGAATTTTTTGGAAAAGTACCATATAGCCCATATAGCTCTCATACTGGCTATATGGGGGTATAGGTCCATCCTGGGAAATTTACACGCGTTCATTGTGATAGGGTTGTTTGGTCTTGTTTTTCACGTGCCGTCATTTAGAACACGATGGGAAGGATCCCGAAGCGAAACGGTGAAATTTTTGGAAAAGTACCATATAGCCCATATAGCTCCATACTGGCTATATGGGGGTATAGGTCCATCCTGGGAAATTCACACACGTTCATTGTGATATGGGTTGTTTGGTCTTGTTTTTCACGTCTCGTCATTTAGAACACGATAGGAAGGGTCCCGGAGCGAAACGGTGATATTTTTGGAAAAGTACCATATAGCCCATATGGTCTCATACTGGCTATATGGGGGTATAGGTCCAACCTGGGAAATTCACACACGTTCATTGTGATATGGGTTGTGGGGTCTTGTTTTTCTCGTCTCGTCATTAAGAACACGATGGGAAGGGTCCCGGAGTGAAACAGTGAAATTTTTGGAAAAGTACCATATAGCCCATATAGCTCCATACTGGAGCTCAGAAGTTCTGATTTTCTAGATATTCCATGTAATTGTCACTAATTCTTCGAAATGCAGTGACGCCCGTCAACGCTCGTAGTTACGCCTTAACGCTCTAACATAACGTCTTGACGCCATGATATAGACCGGAAAGAGAACAACAACAACAACAACAACAAGGATGACACTTGAGAGAACAACAACAACAACAACAACAAGTTTTTTTTTCATATAGTTTATTTTCCCCAATGTTACATCATACCCACGCTGGGGGAGCCGCGTTGGGTATGTTTACAACTCAAAAAGACTCTTGCCCAATCAGAGGCCACCATTTGCATCTGTCATGTTCGTTCCTGTCCGTTAGATGTATTCTTGTCCAATCAGAAGTCGCCATTTCAGAAAGTTCCATCTTTGCTCGGTGTGACCTAAGCGTCGTCGGGCAGGCCTGGATATTCTTCGGGCAGCATGTTTGCGCATTCTGATCGCATTTTCCAAGGCCTCGGTGGGTGGTAGCCCCATAACCTCTTCCAAGTGACGCTTGGTCTTCATGATGGACCTGTGCGTGGGGTCGCCTTTCATTTCAAGCGGTAGTAAGGTATACTGTTCATAGATCGCCATGGCTGTTTTCCTGATGCGGGGGCGCATTTGGGTGTACGCCTGTTGTAAATTATCCTTTACAATATATGACAATAGGGGATATACAATCTGATGCCATGAGAATGCCTATGGAGCTATATGGGCTATATGGTACTTTTCCAAAAATTTCACTGTTTCACTCCGGGACCCTTCCCATCGTGTTCTAAATGACGAGACGTGAAAAACAAGACCAAGCAACCCATATCACAATGAACGCGTGTGAATTTCCCAGGTTGGACCTATACCCCCATATAGCCAGTATGAGACTATATGGGCTATATGGTACTTTTCCAAAAATTTCACTGTTTCACTCCGGGACCCTTCCCATCGTGTTCTAAATGACGAGACGTGAAAAACAAGACCCCACAACCCATATCACAATGAACGTGTGTGAATTTCCCAGGTTGGACCTATACCCCCATATAGCCAGTATGAGACTATATGGGCTATATGGTACTTTTCCAAAACTTTCACCGTTTCGCTCCGGGACCCTTCCTATCGTGTTCTAAATGACGAGACGTGAAAAACAAGACCAAACAACCCATATCACAATGGACGTGTGTGAATTTCCCAGGTTGGACCTATACCCCCCATAGCCAACCTATAGGCCTATATACAGACCTCGGTGACTTTTCCAAAAAATTTCACCGATTCGTTCCGGGACCCTTCCCATTGTCATTTTCTTGGCGAGACGAGAAAAACGAGACCCCACAAGCCATAGTAAAACCCACAAAAAAAATTTGATCACCCCTCCCCCATACAGGCATTTCCCCTTATATTGTATAATACAGACCCCTATTGTTGGGGTAAAGTCCGTGTTCCGCTTTTTATAGTTTCGGGGAAAAATCCTAATTTTACATGCACCCACCCCATTGACTTGATAGGCAGGCCCCGATAAGCCCGGAGACCGATATTAGCCCTTTTGGCTAGGGTTGATAGGGGTTTTCCCCTATTTTAGGGGTAAAGTCCGTGTTCCGCTTTTTATAGTTTCGGGGAAAATCCTAATTTTACATGCACCCACCCCATTGACTTGATAGGCAGGTCCCAATAAGCCCGGGGACCGATATTAGCCCTTTTGGCTAGGGTTGATAGGTGTTTTCCCCTATTTTAGGGGTAAAGCCCGTGTTCCGCTTTTTACAGCTTCGGGAAAAAATCATAATTTTACATACACCCATCCATGACTGGATGCCCCTTCACGAATGCTTCACTTTGATACCTCACTCGACCCAATCGGACCATGCAGCGTATTTGAAGTCTGGGGACTACTTTTTCTCCGCGGAAGCTTTTTCCCGCGACCGCATCACCGCCAAACCGCATCACCGCGGATGAATACATTCCCTGCAACAATTGGAACTCTCCTGTGTTGGAGGTAGCTTTTTGGTCTCTTGGGGAGATGACGGGGAGTCCCCTATACCTTTAACCTGGAAACAGCGCCCACTGGCGGATGCAAGAGTTATCTCCCCCGGCAACACCTGAGTTTAAATGCCGTGGACATATGTTCTTTTGTGAAATGATGTTCTGGTTATTACGAATGTTTTGCCCGGATAAGTTTTATTACCGTAACGTTCAGTGGAACTTAGGAACATGACATAATTGGTACAGCGAATACCTGGACTATATTGAGGTGTCAGAGATAAAAGGAATATCTGCCTCCAAAAGATTCTTTTGATCTCGGCTAACAGCAGATACAAATTGTAAGGGTTACTAGTAAACTGATACGCGTAACATGGGGATGGGGAGGGATTTCATAATATGGTTTGCATATCTTCCGTTCCACTCATGGTAAATTGTACATAAAAGAATATCTATCATTTTCGTCTGAGCTGGTCCAGAAATTAACCCCAGCTTGACGAACTCGATCATCTCGGGTTATTTTTCCATCATTATTAATGTCAAGTTGCTCGAAAACCTCCATAATGAAATTCTCGTCCTTGACCCCGTGACCTCCATAGTACATTTTGAGTTCATCGTATGAGATTTCGCCATCTTTATTAAGGTCAAGGTTGTCGAACAGTGTAGAATAGGTATCACTTGATTGGCGCTGGTGGTTCTTTATATCCTTATCCAATTGAAAGAGAGCGTCACAGAATATGTCCTCGGTTAATGTTTTAGAAGGGTCTGGCTGCAAAATCCCAATCCATGTAACCCATTGTTCTCTCGTCGCCGCTTTTTCCTCTTCTGTCGCCCCTGTCTTCTTCGAAATATAGTCCGCTAGAGTTCCATAATCTTCTTTTGTCAAGATTCCATCATGGTTTATATCGAAAAATTTGAATCCCTTCCTCCATTTATCTTCTAGAAACTTGCTAGCGGACATGTCTGTAATCGAGTTTACTTCTCACACAATGACCTGTACAAATAACATGATTTGTTTAATTGTTACAAACTTGAAATCACGAGTAGTGTGACTAACGTCACAGGACCTACGAAGCAGGGTGAGAAAGATGACTTGGGGTCCAAGCGTAATGTTGTAGGTTACCTAAGAAAGCCAAATTTTCATCTAAAGTAGGTCAGCTCAGAACTTGCTGGTAACAGTCCCCTAATGCACCTTCATGCCAAAAATCAAGGTTCTAATGTCAACGGTTCTCCGTATTTTGCTGACAAAAGGATTCGGATGGACTGATCGACTACCGGACAATTTGCAGATGAGAGCCTACTTCGAAGGAATCTATCTTTTAACCTCAAATACAAAGTAAGATTCCGTTTAAATACCTTTCTGTGGAAACTCATGGTTTCAAATAAACTATCGCCAAAGGGCATTATTTCTATTATCGATATATCCATATACTGGTGGCGCAACACTTATTACCACAATTCCCCCTAATTTTGCAATGGCTTTTAGAGGGTAAACTTATGAAAATAATCGTACGTTGGGGAAGTGCTACTTGACTCTGTTCATCTGAGTAAGGAATCGCAAAATAGAGCACCCCACTTCAGCTGTGGTAATCCCTAATCGCCCTGGCCATGTAAGGTTAGACACAACACATTTCGCCGTAACTTCGAAAAAATAAAAGGAAGTGAAACGTCATTGCTAAATAGCCCATCATACATGTACCTAAGATTTATATCGAATCCAAGATAAATCTTTTCCTTTCATAACATGTGTTCATTTTGAGGTCCATCGTCAGAAGAAATTATTTCTTATTCACCCAGGTTAGGCTTATTAAGCTGGGTTCTCGACAAATCTAGAAGTTTCTTGAAGCTCTTGAGCTCTTACCCTTGTAGCTTATAGGCCCAACTGCCTTTCCCAATGGGAGTTGACTGTGAGACAAAATATCAACATAACATAACATTCGGATTGCGGGAAACTTACCGAGATATTTTCTCAGATCGTCAAGTCGTGTTAAGCTGTAGAATAATAACCTGTCTGTTCGAAGGCAGCGCCGTGTTTTCTGATCAGAACAAGAATTTTTCAGTGTAAATAAATACACCGCATTTTCAAAATCAGTATTTATCTGATAACCTCAGGACAATGGCGCTGTATGAATCGATGTCAATCTACTTGCCGTGTCAAAATTTCGTTTTAATATTTAGATTTTTATCAGTTGAGCAGGTAAGTTTCCACACGGGCCCGGAAAAAAAGATGGATGTAAAAGCTTGCTGCGTTCACAATATAATTCTATAGAAGTGAATTCTTTACTCGATACTGTCCTAACAGCATCGGATGATCCGTAATGGGGTATTTCATACTATTATGTTATTAACCAAATGTTTTCATATTGGCCTTGTTATAAGTTCGAGGCCTGTCGTATTGACCGAGGACCTATAACCAGGCCAGTATGAAAACACACTTGGTTAATGACATTTTTATTAATCAACTCACCTACAAATGTTTTTCATCGATTATAATATATGCATCAAGGAATATTTTAGTATAGCGACTACACTGTAAAAACGCTGAGTAAACGTTCAACCATAAAGTGGATGTAACTCGGTTGCAACCATAAACTGGTTCAACGTAGCACCAAGCAAATTTCAACGTTGAACTGAAATGAGGTTAAACGTTCAACCACGAAAAGGTGTAACGTTGAACTGAAAGGTAAACGTTGAACCAGTTTCTGGTTCAACGTTTAACCATGGAAAACCCTGAACCAAAATTTGGTGTTACCTATAACCAATTACTGGTTCAACGTATAACCAGATTCAGGTTCAATGTTTTCTCAGAAATAGGTTCAACGTACAACCACATCAAGGTTAAACGTACAACCACATCAAGGTTTAACGTTGAACTGAAATGAGGTTAAACGTTCAACCACGAAAAGGTGTAACGTTGAACTGAAAGGTAAACGTTGAACCAGTTTCTGGTTCAACGTTTAACCATGGAAAACCCTGAACCAAAATTTGGTGTTACCTATAACCAATTACTGGTTCAACGTATAACCAGATTCAGGTTCAATGTTTTCTCAGAAATAGGTTCAACGTACAACCACATCAAGGTTAAACGTACAACCACATCAAGGTTAAACGTACAACCACATCAAGGTTTAACGTTCATCCAGATGCAGATTTAAATGAAATCTGCACCGGATTGTTGTGGTGCAAATTGTACATGTATTTGCAGATTTAGTTAAATTCTAAATTCTTGCAAATACATCGGAACCATATGAGCAACCAAGTTACATCCCAGTGTTATTTCTTGCAGTCATCAGTGAAAAGTATATCAACCTGTAAGAAAGTGAAGGATATTTCAGAACATACATCAACAAATACACACTAATTGAAATAAAATTCATATACATGTATTTAAATCATATTCGGATATAATCTAATAACAGATCTGATTTCTAACAATACGAATACCTAGCTTCATCTATATACAAGAGTTCATGTGGAATCGATATCTTTGCATATTTGTATCCCAAATCTGACGCCAGGGGGCGCTGCTTGGGGTGCGGCTATGAGTCGCTGGATGACGAATAAGGAACTGTGAACCGCGGTCTAACTTTATGAATGCTCTAAATAAACACTAGACTGTTTGCAATCAAATGAACAACTAAAGATATGAAAAGCTAAAATGTAAACATTGAATTCTACCAATTCATGAATCACAGAAACCACAAGTAACAGGGGTTACAATAATGGGGAAGGGAGTCTGGGGAGGTTTAGTAACATCCAAATGGTACCACCTACAATAAGTTTGATGCCTCCTTTTCAACTGATGTTAGACTCATAACACTCCTCATCTAAGGAATGAAAACTTCAAGATGCAAAATGATTATCATGATTATTATTAACTTTTTTTTAGCTTACTGCTGTATGATGAAATATTACTGTATACATATGGCATAATTGTCTGTTAATATCACTGATCTGAAATATTTGAGTGAGCAAGTTAATTGCATTTTATCACAGTTTAGTTTTGGGACCTACATACATAGTTTATGTGTGTCCAACCTTCCTACACATAGTATAGGTGATCGGACTTCACACAGCGACCTATGTATTCTGAGTACATGTAATATCACTGATTTGAGTGAGCTAGTTAATTGCATTTTATCACAGATTAGTTATGGGACCTACATACATAGTTTATGTGTGTCCAACCTTCCTACACATAGTATAGGTGATCGGACTTCACACAGCGACCTATGTATTCTGAGTACATGTTATATCACTGATTTGAGTGAGCTAGTTAATTGCATTTTATCACAGATTAGTTATGGGACCTACATACATAGTTTATGTGTGTCCAACCTTCCTACACATAGTATAGATGATCGGACTTCACACAGCGACCTATGTATTCTGAGTACATGTAATATCAATGATTTGAGTGAGCTAGCTAATTGCATTTTATCACATATTAGTTGGGACCTATATACATAGTTTATGTGTGTCCAACCTTCCTGCACAGAGTATAGGTGATCGGACTTCACACAGCGACCTATGTATTCCGAGTACATGTATTTAACATCACTGATCTGGGATAATTGAGAGAATTATTTAATTGCATTTTATCACAGTTTAGTAATGGGACATACATACATAGTTTATGTGTGTCCAACCTATCACTGATCAGGGATATTTGAGAGAGCCAGTTAATTGCACATTATCACAGTTTAGTTATAGGACCTACATACATAGTTTATGTGCGTCCAACCTTCTTTAATACACAGAGTATTCAGAGTACATGTATTGCAATATCATCAGGAACATTTGAGTGAGCTAGCTAATTGCATTTTATCAAAGTTTAGTTATGGGACCTAAATACACAGTTGAAGTGTGTAAGACCTTCCTACAAAGAGTATAAGTGGTCAGAATTCACACAGTGACTTATGTACCCGAGTCAAATTATATTACACAATGTATTAATGATCTGGGACATACCGAGTCATAACATGGTAAATAAAAATTTATATCCACCTTCCTGTACAGAGTACATGTAAAGGTGGTCAGACTTCACACATTGACTTTTGTATCTGAAGTCAATTATTCGTCATGTATCGATGATTTGTGATATATCGAGTGTTGCATTGTTTTCTTGTATTCAACATCACAGTTAATTCATAGTAAACAACACCCTTGTCTTCTCATCTACATGTAGCTGCAGAGTGTTATGTTGGGCCATCTGCTTCAACAGATGAGAGGGCTACAGGTATATGCACATTGTTCATCATTCTATCACAGTAATGAGACTTTGTTTGCATACGATGGTGTCACTTTTCTATCACCAGTAGTATGCCGGCCATTGTGGTTGATTCTTTTGTAAGGATGTTCAGGAATGGTGAAGATTCAACACAGTTCCATTTTGTTCCTCTTCTATATGTAATATGGTACCACAGCTTTAGCCTGAATATTTGTTGTATCACATTACCATTTCATCTTTTCTGTCACATCCAATGATACCGGTAGCCATTATCTTGTGATGCAGGCATGTCAGAGACCAATTATTTCACATAGTCCAAGTTATGAAATAATGCACACACTTCCACCATCATCCGAAACCCTGTAATGTATCATCCGAAACCCTGTAATGTAATGATCCGCACTGTGACGTGTCTCTGATCTTTCTTGCAAGCAGTTGGTCCTATTAAACAAATAAAGAATTGTGCAATATAATTTGTCTTCACTATCCTGTCAATATAAGCTTACATTTGTAAGTACCATTCTACAGGGGTTGAAATGTTTGTAAAACTTTACTTGTCCCAGGTGACAAGGGACTATTTTTTTTACTTGTCACCTTGTTGACAGTAGTTGTCTCAAAATATTACCAAGTTTTGACTTCCTTATATAACCGTGTTCTAATTTTTCATGAAATAGAACAACCAATTAGATTCAGACTTTGTTCTGTTATTCTTTTAGTGTATTTATGTGGGTAGTAGAATACACAGACAGACAGACTACACCATGTATACAGACAAATTACCATTTTGATTGGCTTAGGTGAAGGAAAGTAATTAGGATAATCAGCGTCGTCTGCCGATTTTTGTAATTTGTCCCCGAGTTTTGCAATACACAGAAAATTTATCGTACAGCTTTAAAACTTCACACAGTATATAAACTAAAAAAAAAAATTCCCCCATATGTAATTAATCTGGGAATTGACGAAAATCACCAATACCTACCATGTTATTTTGGGGCTACGATGACATTGACCTGCCAATGTTATATAACATGCAGACTTGGTGTCATGGCGTCAAAAAATAACCTACAAATCTCCCATCTAATTGCTGTTTTCGCGATTTGTTGAGAACTACTGGAAGGATTTTCTTGATACTTTGGAATAAAATTAGTACTTTTTATTTTATTTCCTGTGTGAAGTTTCAATATCCCCCGATCAATTGTCTCCGAAATACCGCCAGATATATTATCTGTGACAGACAGTAGAACCAGTATTTTTACAAGGGAAAGAATGTTTTCAATATCATGTGAGTCACTCTTTCGACGGATAATTTTTGGCAAGAAATTCTTGATTGTTCTGCCTTCTTGTGACTGGGATTTCATTCCGACGTTTCAGAAAACGATCCATATTACTGTCGAAGAATAGTTGCCACTAACGCTCTATTCAACCAAAATGACCGAACCACCATGACCAAACGTGTTATCGCTAGGCTGCATTCAGATTCTATCAGCTACGCTGATTGGCTGGATGGAGTTATTAGACTAATGAAATCGCGCGTACCATAATCACTCGACTTGTCACAAGGTTATTTTCTATCTTCGCGCACAGGAGAGCGGTTTTCAAAACGACAGTGACAACAACGACATCGGTCATACGGGCCATGAAATCACGTAAATTTTATCAACTTCGAGGCCTGCGGAAACTATGCTACACACATTGTTTTGTTAGGCGAAGTATATATCTGTTACAAATAAAAACGGCACTTTATGGCTTTGTTGTCGCAGGCGACAAGTCATTTTTCTTTTTACTTGTCACTTGCGAAAATCAAGCGTTATTTCGAGCGCTGATTCTATAAAATCTGAACTCATCAACTGTACATTGAGCCATCTGCAGATGAAGCCTTGATGACCCCCCCCACTCACCAACAGAGTGGCAAAATTATTCATTCTTGTTGCTGGTTTTAGTATGGTCTATGAGCATCATATATCTGATTATTAGCATTGAAAATGACAGATTATTCCTTACATCTTCAATCGCGATAAAATCCATTACAAGATGATGATGTTCACTCTGTGGGAGCCATATACACTGTCGCCTCCTTCATCTTCCTCCAACAGTCAGACTCAAACAAATGGCTTCTTTCTGACCTTCTCCCTGTTACACTTTCTGTAGGAGAAAATATTAAATGGAGTAAGATCTAATATAACTAATTTATTCATAAAGGTTGGGGGAAATATCCCGATTTTCATGACAAGCACTCACTCACTCGGCCCCTCGCAAACCCTGGCAATTTCTCATGCCACCACCCTGCCTCGGGAATATCTCATGAAATCAATCCCACATGGTCTTGCCACATAAAAATAGTATATATTTTCACCACCCCCACCCCCCTCCTCCCCCACACACACACTTTACCACCATGCCCCCTTATCTGGATTGGAAAAAAAATCATAATTACTAACATGGATATTATAGTATACTAATTTGGTAGCTACCACCCTATGTTGCATGTTTGTAAATCTCATCCATTTGCCTCTTGACCCCCCCTCCCCCCTAACTGGATGTGTGTGTAGTGGGCATGGTGGGGGGGGGGTTATGTAGTGGGCATGCTGGGGGTGGGGGGTTATGGGGTAATACATGGTACAGCTATGAGGTATCATTTATCAAGTCTTATCAATGACTTCTCAAATTTCCTTTGATTGTGTCCTTGTAATGTATTCACTTACTACTTGTCATCCATCATGGTGTATTTCATAAACATCAAAATGACTTCTTCATCGATCAGGCACTAGGGCAGCTGGACTTCTCACACTTCTCACTTGATCACTGGATAAACAGTTACACAATGTTGACATGATATTACCCCATTGGACACAAAATGTTGCCAACATTTGATATAGTCTTACGACATTATGTAACTATTATAAATTCATTGGACTGATTAAAATTTCAGGCAAAATTGAGGGATCACTGAATGTTAATAGATGTTTTGAATTATTATAGGATTATAACATGCATAGGAATATGTCCAGTGAACAATACTATATAATGTCTTAATGTATTTTTTTTTTTTTTTTTTTGGAATAGGAGATTAATGCATATTAGTTTGCAAGGACCTTAGAGTTCAACAATCCACAAAGCGTATTGCAAGTATTTTTGTGGACAACACGGCTGATAATTACTGGTATCCATATGTATATAGCTGTTGACCTATGCAGATATAGTGACAGTTTAATTAATTCTTTTTTGGAAATACATAGGAAATTATATAGCCTGTAAGGGCCTTAGATTGCACTCATCCACAACTGGTATGGAAAAACGACATGCTAAATGTAATAAATGATTGGAAATTGCAAAATACCGCCAAGTGGTAACAGTAAATTATATCAATGACATATTAAAACAGACAACAGACAGCAAAATTCTTTCACGCAATGAATAAATGAAACAATGAAGCATAGCCCAGTTTTCGACACAGCTTCGATTTCAAAACATAAAGCGAAAGCAACGGGGACGAGATTTCTGTGCGTAACGTATTCAGTTCAAACAATTGTTTGTCCATATTACTTACCAGAAAACAGATGTAACGGGACGAGTAATGTTCATTGTTAAGCTGCCAACAACACCACACGTTCTCCTCCTCACACTGCAATCCAGCAGGTGGTGCTTCATAAAACGAAGGACGATAACCGATGACCAGTTGAACCATAGTCCAGTTGAACGTCCACCGCGGGAAAAACAATAACGAGGGCGGGAAATACGTTGAACAGAAAAACAGTTGAACGTATACTCGGTCGGGAATAATTTTGACCCACACAATAGTATTACGTCTTTCATTTTTGATAACTTCTATGATTGTTTCTGACTGTTGATAGGCTATTTTATGAGCGAAAATAGTAATATGCCATCAAAATAAGTGCATAACAGCGAAGTTTCCCAAATCGACACGCGTTATTAACGACTTGGACATTCAGTTTTAAGCATAACCACATGGTTTATTTGGAAAAGTCTGCAGAATATAACTTAATATTAATAAGAAAATTACTCCCTGTTCTCAGACATTCATATCCCATTGTTTCGGTCATGTTGGTGTCGTTTTACCATGCACGGAGTTTCATGTGGTTGAACGTATAACCAGTTATAGGTTGAACGTAGAACCAATAATAGGTTCAACGTTTACGCCCAAGCTAGTATCATGTGGTTATACGTAGAACCAGTTATAGGTTGAAAGAAGAACCAATAACAGGTTCAACGTTTACCTCCATGCAAGTATCAATATATGCTTGAATTCGAACTGAAAACGTTCAACCAGATTCCCGGTAAACGTTTACTGTCATTAAAAATTGGTTCAACGTTGAACTGATAACAGGTTGAACATTTACTCCCTGAAATTGGCCGTTTTTACAGTGTACCCCAAAATCGGAATATGCATTTCTTCCATCACAATAGGCCTATTTCCTACGATTATTATTATGTGTTTTTTGAAGTGCCATTATCGTCGGAAAGTCGATCCCCTCTACAGTAACTCTATCGGAAACGACGGCGATAATCGGGACGGTGAATAGGCTGATCATCTTCAACCTGGGTGGGGGTCTTCAACGTATGAAACGGGGTCAAAAAGATAAAAGCAGATGAAATTTCATTCATTGAATATATATCGTAAAAACAATATTCTTATTGTATTTGATGAGAACGGTGAAGCAAAATACAACCTTATAATCTGGGGCAAATTTGGTCCAAATCCAGTCCCGATTTGAGGATCGAAGACCTATCATGCTATGGAGACCCCGGTTTTCAACATTATTTTACCGTTGTTTCGTTCGCATAATTTCTATCGATTCTGTCCATATGTGAATAACTCATCCAGCTGCAAGTCTGACATTTTCTGTCGTAAAATATCACTGTAGTCATCGCTTCGTTCATCAGTGCACTGCTGTAAGTGTTGGATCACTATGTTGTCGTCTGCTTGTGCTTAGCTCGTCGATGTCTCGCTCGCGTCACTTTTGTGTACTTCAGCATGACTCACCTTACTTGATTTCAAGGTTTGTGTATCGACACGTAAAGCTCTATCGAAAATTATCACACAAGCCAATGAATATCAGTTCAAAATCAGAGAAATCAGTGACATCATTCGGAGATCACGAATCGAGGATCATTCATCGTCAACGTCGCCATGTTGAAAGTCTTATTGGCCCGGGCCGTATTGACCCTGTTTTCCCTTATTGGACCGGCTTTTCCGTATTGGCCCGCCTTTCTCACATTGGTCCGGTTTGGGGCCATATCAAGCAGGCCGATTTCCTTGTATTGGGTTCATATCATAGATAGTCGATTAATAAAGCGTGTTTCTTCCTCAGTTTCATGTAAATACTAAAGGCTCTTCCGCGAAATCTAACTGTGGCTGTGGTTGCAATATACATGTAGTGTATATAAAAGTTTCTAGAAACGACAGCGCTGATATGCTCTCACGTCTTTGGCCTCGCCAAGGGGTCACATCCTATGACACTGGTGACTATGTCATACCAGAAACGGAGATGCTACCTTATGTTTGTCTTGTAGTGCATGATATTGACGTGGTATATCTACGCCATCAGCTGGAAAATGAGTATTTTGATATTCTTAGGAATGTCCCAGACGACTATGCACTGCAAAATTAAATGATTAAATGTACATCACCGTTGGCTGCAGATTAGCATGGGTAGTCCTATGGATTAAGAATATTGATCAGCGATAAGAATTTGATATTTTTGGAACACCATGATGTCTTGCTGGCATCACTGAAAACTGTTGAACGCTTACCTCTTCCAGAAAACTAGTCTAATTGTATGTATACTATGATTTATTCTTTTAATTTGGAGCTATGAAATAGGTCTTTGGATTATAGATGCGGAAATTCATTAATGAACTGCGGCTGAGTATTGAATGACGAACTAGACGACTGTGTTTTAACTTACATCCGCCAGACCGCGTGCGCTGAAGCAGGCACATGGTGGAGCTAGTCACCAAGTCTTGCACAAAATACAGTCTGACAGGGTAAGCGTAAATACGTTGACACATTCATTGACACGTGTCCCAGATGTCCAAGATTAATCGGACAGCACTTCGATTCTCTGATATGCCACACACACTGTACCCTGGACAGATAGCAGGTATAGATCTCATGGGCCGCTTGCCTTGCTTTCTTACAGGGAATGTCCACATATGGATAATTATTGATCACCATACGGTTTGTGCTGCATATTCTATTCCTGCAAATACTTCTCAGCGCGTGAAAGAAAAGTTCTTCGATAAATACTGTATTCGGCATGGTATTCACAGAATGTCGAAAACGGTTAGTTTTGGTCTCCATCCTCAAACGAATGGCAATGAGAAAGGTTCAATTAAACTTTGAAGAACATTATTCAGAAGCTAGTGAATAAAATGGGAGTATGATTTACCCGCTGCACTCATGGTGAATCGAAATATGATTCTGGATAGTGTATTACAACGTGATAGAATAGCTACGGAGGATTTACGACGATATAATCGTGCTCAAATTAACAGACGAGCTAACGCAGGTAACTTCAGGGTAAGACATTATGTAGTTGTAAAGGGAGAACGAAATAATTAACCTACGTCCCATCGTGACCCCGGTATGAGATCTCAGTCGCACACATCCGTCATCTACGATCAGGTAAGCGGAAGGTAGTAATTGTAAGTGAGTTGCGTGTGGTTCACATCCATATCATTTGGGAAGGTTTGCATCCGCATCCCACACGCAAATCGGCAGTCGGAACTCAACAGAGATTAGTCCAAGACGAAGGACATTTCTATATCCATGCTCTTCTCACTTCCTCTACTCAGCCATTACAGGAGCCAGGGACATTGTATAGTGGCACTCTTTAGTCTATCACGTGATGAGCACCTTGTCTCTCATGACATAATGTCCAGGTAGATGACAGCCCGGCATATCAGAGCCAATGGATGGACGAGTAACTGGTGATGTTCCTGGAGATTCAGAGACAATTGATATGATGTATCAGCCACCCAGAGCTGACGAGTGATTACCCACCAATTACACACCCTTTGTACAAGCGCAAAGGCCGGTCGACACTCCTTGCAGTTATGTCCAATAAGAAACGCCGCATATACACATTTCGCAACCAGTAGTTCGTGTTCGTCTTGGTTACCACAACGTGTGGGAAGAGGCCCATAGCAAACCTCTCAGACAGAATACTTTTTCTCAGTGGTCAACCTGTATCACTTGTTAAAGTAGAGTGGAATGTGTTTGTCACAATTCCTGAGCCATCCCCCATTTCTTCAACGCGTATTATAATTCGAAGCGGTCATTAATGCATCTGGCCGAGAGGACCAAATTCAACCATAAAGATATAGTCTCCTGGTTTTATCTTACTTCCTTTGATGTTCATGGCAGGAGCCGAAGAGGATGAATGGATTTCATTGGTGAAGGAACGTTTCTTGCCTTTGGATTAGCTACGTCAAGTGACATTGACAAGTTACCGAGAATTATCATGTCAACACGTGCAGAGACAAGTGCAATTTTTCATTATTCTAATGATCTGTTCGCACATGTTAAAAAAGACGTTGAAGAAATACATGATTATCACAGTGACTTGGGTAGCAGAGGGTGCCTTCTTCGATGCTGTTGTTGTTGTGATTATATAAAATAAAAACACTACACGTGGGTAGATATGTAAGTATCAAACTGGATATTATATTGTCATAACCGGTTTCGCTCTTTTAGAGCTTTTCAAATGACGAAGTTAACATGCTATTAGATACAATTTATATAGTGCAGCATGCATACAATTATTGTTGCATGGTTACATAAAGTCATAATAACAGAACAAGTATTGTCAAATACAAAACAATGATTACAGAGAGACGACTGCTGGTTGATGCGCGCGTTTCGACGTACTCAGACATGCGTACTTTACAGTTCTTGGTCTTCATGCACCTGAAGACATGCGCAAATAACTCATTTTCTGGAACCAGTCTGCGAATACTGAAATACTGTTTTAGTGACTCTGAATCGATCAAATAATCAAGTGATATCTTTTCGGTATTAGCAATTGAAGGATTCCCCGTATTTTGCAATGAACATTTTTTTCTTTTTCCAACCGGATGCTTACATCGCCCGTGTTAAATTTAAAAACGGAAAAATGGAAAATTTAATCTCAAGATGGCTAGCACAATCTGCAACATGTTTACTCACTTTGAGACGACGTAATCTTAGTGTTTCTATTTGTTGTCGGTGAACGCGAGTCCATGATTTAAGACGGTCCCCTGTTTGGCCTAAATATGGAGCGCCACATCCATTACAAGTCAGAACACACAGAAGATTTCTAGAATTACAGTTCATATTATGTTTAATTTTGAAGTGTTTGTTGGTTTTCCGACAGAGATATGAGCTGCCAATAGTAAGATTTAGACAACATTTACATCGCACGTCTCCGCATTTTGATGTTGTATAGACTTGATCGGGTTCATGTTTAGCTTTTGTAAGCAATTTCTTTAAGTTGGGGCCTTGTCGTTTTGCATTTATGAATTTAACTCCATTAAAGGGTTTTTTCAGTCGGTCATTTGACCCAAGAATGGTTAAGTTATTTTTAACAATGGGGAAACAGTTGTCGATATTAGGATTGTGCGTATTAATGAAAGTCAGCACCTTTGTTGTTAATTGATTCTTTCTTGGATTTCTTAACCTGTCGATATCTATTGAGAGGGCTTTAGAAAATCCATTCTCAATGACTCCGTCGGGATAATCTCTTTCAAGTCGAAAGTGTTTCAACTCGCCCAATCGGTTTTGTTACTATGGTGCAAATTCTTCTGGCGAGATTGAACGGCACTTGGTTCTTAACATACCGCGGATGACATGATTTGTATGACAGAGAATTTATTTCGTGTCTGTTGGTTTATAAAAAATATCAGTAACAATTTGATCATTTTCTCTTTTAAGCAGAATGTCTAGAAAAGAAATTTCATCCTTATTTGTTTCTAAAGTAAATTGAATATTATGGTCCAAACTGTTTAGGAGATTATGGAACTCCATAATGGTGCCATATTTGTTTTTGAATTTTAGAAAACAGTCATCTAAAAATCTTTTGAAGGACATTTTAATTTCTTCTCTGACATCCGCTCCGTATTTCCGCTCAATTTCACTGTATAACTGTGTTTCCAGATAGCCCAATACTAAAGTCGCGTACGTATGGGAAAATTTGGTACCCATCGCCGTGCCTAAAATTTGTCGATAATTTTGATTGCCAAATTCAAACAAATTGTTTTCCAATATAATTTTTATCCCTGACAAAATGAATTCTTTTTGAAAGCGATGTTCGTTTTGATTGGGATAAGTATCAAGCCAGTACTGAATGGCTCTATATCCTAACTCATGGGAAATACTACCATACAGGTTTGTAACATCCACAGTACAAAATACCTCTTCATCTCTAATATTGGAAGGTACGTAATTTAGGAAATCTATATCATCTCTGACGTAGGATGGAACAAATTTAATATATGGTTTCAGCAACTTATCAATCAGCTCGCTTAACCTACTGGTTGGGTATATGGGGCCTGCTACTATAGGTCGAAAGCATAAATCTTTTGGATTTGATAGTCTCACATATTCATATTTTTGTGAGTGAACCGCAGTTATGATTTCCTTTGATTTATGAACTTTGGTAAGCCGTAAAGTTGACTGGTTTTAGATTCAAATTTAGTTAAAATGATTTTTCTGATTTAGTTAGGGTTTCTCCACTGTTTTCTATAAGTTTGCCAATTTTTGTTCTGGTCAGACTATCAATGTTGGTTCCTAACTTTTCATAGCTACCGCCATCATTTACAATGGCTAACATTTTCTCCTCATAAAAGCTTTTGTCCATAATAACTATGGCTGAACCCTTGTCTGCTTCTTTTATGACCAAATTCTTATTGTCGCGTAGACTTTTCACCGAGAGTTTTTCTTCCTTGGTTAGATTGGACCGGAGTTCTTCTTGTTATGTTTACCAACAGGTTGGTGATTTAGAAAATCTATAAAAACATCTAAATCGGTATCCCTACCTCTCGGGGGATTGAAAGTTCCTTTGTTTTTAACTAAGAACCCATCAATTTCATCATTTTCGCAGTAATATTCACACTACCAGTTTTCTGGTAAAACGGTTGATATCATTTTACAGTTCACTCGTGTTGGACTCAGGGAGTTCTACTGAAGACAAATTGATAATTTTTGGATCCTTCTTCGTTTCTTCTGAACCAGTTATCGATGTCCGTTGTCCGTGCGGCCTTCGTCTAAAAAAATCGTCCTCGGGGTGTTGGACGGACGCTCGTCGCGATCATCCCACCGCTGGTAACGTGGTCTACGCTGTGGTGGTATATACCGTTGTTGTTGGTTTTGATGTCCCCGCTGTGTTTGTTGTTGCTGCTGTCGTTCTGGTTGTTGGTGTCTGTTCTGTTGTGGTTTCTGGCGTTGTTGCTGTTGTTCTGGGGGTATATCCCGTATATTCGATACTGCCCCATCGTAGGACTGTCTCTCGTTTTCAGTGTTGGTATTTGCGTATTGTTGGTTTGATCTAGAACGGGTCTGTCGTCTGACTGTTCGCCATTCATTCACCGGCTCAGTACGTGAAGGGGTTGTCTCTGTATTTCTCACCTGGTTTTTTCTAAGTGACTTATTCCTCGTCGGCGACTTACTCGTGGATAAATTTGTCGTTTGTACCTCCGACAAATCATTTGTGGGCAAATTATTGAACCACACTTGTTTTGCTTCCCAAATGGATTTAGATTTTACCTCCTCCTCGAAGGTTTCCTCCATCCAGATTTGCCATAATTTGCTTTGCACATTTTTGTCTGCAATGCCTTCCACAAGTTTTTCAAAACTTGTATTTACTTGGTCAAGTATATTTTTCTGTTTTTGTGCCTGTTCTTTCAACCGTGTAATTTCCATTGACAATTTCTGAACACTTAGGTCTGTCGCGTGGTCTGATCTTCGGATTGTCCTGTGATCGGTTTTTCTTGAAATTTACGGGGAATAAACGGGGGATTTTGTTGTAGAAAATTCGAATACACCTCTTGGATACCTTCGCATCGCATCATGTTATAATAAGCGATTTTTCGAATGTTTTTGAGCTTGCTCCACTGGATCCTGTGTTTCTTTCTGTATCTGTAGGCATCACTACATACCTGGTTATCTTCCTTGGACTTTCTCCATACGTCGATGAATGACTCCATCTGTGAACCCAGAAGTTTGATATTGTCTCCATTTTCAGCCACTTGTTCAGGAAGTTGTTTCCAGCTGTTCAGATATCTTCCGTAACCATGCGAGTTGCTGTCTTAAATATTCAGTTTTGTTACTCATCTTCACATACAGTGAATTCTCCAATATGCAGGCGAGCCGCTACAGTAAAACTGTCTTTGTATGTGGTAAATATTATAGAAAATAAAAACACTACACGTGGGTAGATATATAAGTATCAAACTGGATATTATATTGTCATAACCGGTTTCGCTCTTTTAGAGCTTTTTAAATGACGAAGTTAACATGCTATTAGATACAATTTATATAGTGCAGCATGTATACAATTATACATATATATACTATTATATATATATATATATATTAATAATTATATAATAATTATATATATTGATTTCCCACCTTTTCGTACACCACAATGACAGTGGATGTCATAAAAATGCTTTCTATACGAGACTATCTGCGAAAGATAGAGACCGTTAACCTTAGTCCTTGTTATTCATTCAGTCACTATACATGCTATATGTTTGCATAGTGTACAGATAAAGTTCGAGGATTCCCAATCACAACTATATCTTCCATACGTGTAAAAGTTCCAGTCAAACTCCTTGACAGCATTACAGTAATTGAATATTTTGGTGGCTATAGATTTGTTATACTTATATGAAAAGCAAGGGGGTTCTGTCAACTTAAAATAGTTTCGTACAGCGTTGTGTACCGCCGGATCATTCGTGTTAAATTAATGATGTCGGTCTTTTGTACAAGTAGTTGAGTTTCAAGAAAATCTGGTACTGGAATGTTCGCATTATATTAATTGGGCGATACAAACGTGAGTACACTATATCTTGACACACTTTAATAGCCTTCTCAATTCATTTGATGGAAAGTGATTAAATGTATGGCCTTAAGAAATAAGAATCCAGACGGGGATAACATTAGGAGAATGCAAACTCTTATTCATAGCAAAAGTCTGTGAGGTTTGACGCCAACCAAGCTTCATATTCCACCATGTCAACCACAGTCACAAACTACTATATCAGGCACCATAATTTGTTCGTGTGAAGTTTTTAGATATTCAGTCAGAATATTGGCTCGTGGAGTCATATGACTTCTTGTCAGTACCCCGGCATCTTTCCCCTCCACCCTTATGTGTGACGTTTAATTTACTGATATTGGATGGAGGATAGAGCATGCTTTCCTTTACACTGTGGAGTTCTCATTTCTGGCAAATAGAATTCAGATGCCTACCATTTCTGTTCCTTTCTTCTTAATGTCACAATTAACATTGGCATATGTTGCATAGAGTGGTGCATGACCCCCCACGTCTTTTAGATGCAGTGAACGACATGACCATTGCGGTGTCGGTGATTGACGTTTTGATCTATATGGTTTTTACCATGTCATTTTATGAACCCAGTTGTCGCGATTTTTATAAACAATGTACTTATTATAATTTATATAACCGCTTTTTGCAAAGTTACTTGCGAACTTTGATTGTACAGCTGCCTACTACATCTCATGACATGGAAATGCATGCCATGCCGAGGGAGGATTCACCAGAGGCCTCTCCAGACGATGGTGTGTTCCTGAATCTGTATAATGCCCCCTTTGACTGGTGGCGCTGTGTTTTCGCGAATCATGGTCCCATCTGAGGATAGGTTTTGGTTTATTGGTGTTTGCTGGATTGATCACCCATGCAATCACTAGCTCCCTTATATTCTTCTCCATGATGTTGTTATTTTTTCTTTCTCTCTCGTGTGTTTTCGTTTTGTTTTAGTTGCACGATCTCTCTGCGAGAGTATCATCTAACTCTATTCCGCGAAGATATGTGAAAATTCATGATGTCATAGGCGCACTTTACTGTAAAGTCATCACATGATGTCGTTTCATTAGGTAGATAGGGGTCGAGTCTATTTATTGTGACTGCTGATTAACGTCGGATGTACCATTTCGCAGTTGCTTTCCATCTCCCACCTTTATGACAAAGATATATGTTGAAATAATACTGCATGGATTGAATTGTTCTCGACTGTCTGGTTGTAATTCTAAAATACATGATCAGAATTTCTGGTACTCTGACGAGACGATGGAATCAGGTTGAGGTACTTATCTTGCTCAAGATGGCTAATATCATTACTGTATAATGACCAGAGAGCCGACTACCGATGCTCAAGCCACCAGATGAGACAATAGTGAGCTTTGAACTGAATTATCCCCCATTTTTGAACTTTTTGTCTGGATCAGTTTTATTTGTTTTATTTGTTGCCAGCAAAGTAGTCCGTGAGTGACCTCAGAGTGAAGATATTTCAATGTTTCATTGTACTTTCGGTCGAAAAGCACTACAAATCTGAATTATTCTAATGTTTTAAAATATCCAGAACAAACTAGTACCACAAAAGTATATAATAAAAACAAAATCAACTGTTTCTAGACGAATACCATAAATATTTCATCCCGTGGGGTGGGAAAATTGGATTTTCTCACCCATCCGAAGAATATTGAGGGTATTTTCTTTTTGAATTTGGTGCTAATACTGTTATATGGAATATGAAATAGGTCTTTGAATTATGGACGCGGATATTCTTTAATGGACGACGGCTGAATTATGAATGACGGACCAGAGGCTTGTTACTAGCCAAGAAACACTTGATATCCTCTAACAATGTGGGTGTAGGTACGTGTAACCGATTGGAGCGATATGTAAGAGTTGGGAAACCCAAATATTAAGTGAAAAATAAGTGAATGTTTCAACCTTCAAAATGATCGTTCCTTGCAAATATAAATCAAGTGTCTAAGATTTCTGTCCCCAAGCTGGTTAGTAGTGACGAAAAGCTAAATGGGAGCTCATTTCACCCGGATGTAACTATGACGTCACTTCCGGTTGGGCTGAATGGGGCGTGACCCTTGGACATGTCCAGACTTGTTTGGGGTTTTTCCCATGCCGCCATGTTGTACCAAGCTGTGGTGTACAACATGGCGGCCTGATCCGCCATGTTGTACCAAGATGTAGTGTACAACATGGCGGCCTGAGCCGCCATGTTGTACCAAGATGTAGTGTACAACATGGCGGCCTGATCCGCCATGTTGTAGGAGTGAGTGAGTAGGATTTAACGTCGTTTTCAACATTGTTTCAGTCATATCACGACGGTCCGCCATGTTGTACCAACCTGTGGTGTACAACATGGCGGCCTGATCCGCCATGTTGTACCAAGATGGTGTGTACAACATGGCGGCCTGATCCGCCATGTTGTACCAAGATGGTGTGTACAACATGGCGGCCTGATCCGCCATGTTGTACCAACCTGTGGTGTACAACATGGCGGCCTGCCGCCATGTTGTATCAAGATGTAGTGTACAACATGGCGGCCTGATCCGCCATGTTGTACCAACCTGTGGTGTACAACATGGCGGCCTGTGCCGCCATGGCGGCATGAGAAAAACGTATAAAAGGAGGTGATTTTTAGTGGATTGGGTGTATTCATTGGCCTATCTACGGTCGCAGAGCCATGACTTACCTGCCCTGCCTGCCTGTCTGCCTGCCTGCCTGCCTGCCTGCCAGCCTGCCCTGCCTGCCTGCCTGCCAGCCTGCCTGCCTGCCTGACCAGCTTGTTTGTACGAGAGGAGGACAGAAAGCATGAGACGTGGAGAAGATTTTCCATGGGACCCAGCAGCACCTCCGGTTGAAGTCTTGCCTGAAGACGAGCGTGTGAGGGACATTTATCAACGACACTGGGCTACCATACGCCATTGTTTTCACCGTGATCGTCGTCTATTGGACTTGTATAACTTTCGACTGCAGGACCTTACGTATTTGTCTACCTATGCCGAGAACATTTTCACAGACCAGGTCACAGCGTTCAAGTTGAATATGACATTCGGGTATATTTTACGGCACAAGGAGACGGACCAGGTGCGGTATTATTATCCCAGCAATAATACCTATGTGTTTCACCAACCGTTCACGGTGACGGATGCGATTTCTCTGGAGCCACTCATCGACCAATTGACTACGTTGGATCCATTGGAATGGGCCCGGTTGCAACGCCCCAATACCAAATGCCTTGTGGAAATGGTCACCAACGTCACATTTTTCGTCACGAAAATGAGAGATCATCCTATCGGTGCTCCTGTACTACTACCCCCTTGGCTGTTTCATCGACCCGGACTGTACGCATTAACGGAGGGAAACACGGACCATACAAAGACCGGAAATGTCTGTTTCGGTGTTTGGCCGTGCATCTGGACGAGTGTAATCCTCGGGCTTGTGACAGAGTGGCCAATGGATATTGGGAACAGTATTTAGAGCAGCAAGACTTGGATGAGCGGCACTTCCGTGGAGTCCCTTTCAAGAATTTGGATGATGTGGAAACACTGTTCAACATCAATATCTTTGTATACCGATTACGATGCGAGGAGGATACATTTGTGGCTGAATTGGTTCGTCGTTCAACAGAACGGTATGCTTCTACGATGAAAGTCAATGTCTTCGACGCCAATGGCGTGAGTCATTTTTCGCTGATCTACAATATGAGCCAGTACGCCCAGTCTTACAGTTGTGCCCAATGCCATCGGGTGTTTAAAGAATCGTCCAAATTACATGTACACGAGACG
The DNA here is from genome assembly GCA_036873755.1 of Hanleya hanleyi. Taxonomy (NCBI): domain Eukaryota; kingdom Metazoa; phylum Mollusca; class Polyplacophora; order Lepidopleurida; family Hanleyidae; genus Hanleya; species Hanleya hanleyi. The sequence continues at coordinate 35,074 of JAVTVY010030341.1, read as the reverse complement.
ATTTGTGACAACAGTGTGAAGCGAGTATATCCGGGTGGCGTGTATCATAATACGCCTACTATTTTCGAGGAACTGGCCGATGAGGGTCTCATCATACCGGAGGCGGACCGTTATTTTCCCTAACGGGCGTGTTATGATTTTGAGGCCCTGTTGGAGCCCATGGACCTGTTTTCAGCGAAAACACAGTGGACGCAGCGCCATATTCCCCTGAGTGTCAGTATTTCCAGCAACGTACCTGGCTATGACGCTGCACCGGTCTGTTTCGTGTCTACCGGGGATTCCCATGAGTTGATCACCCGCATGATGGAGTATTTAGAGCAAGTCAGTGCGGCCAGTACGGAATTGTTGGTGTCCAAGTTCCAGGACATACTGGACCAACTGGACGATCGGATTCCTATACCGGGTGTATCGTTTAGTGATGATGAAGAGTCCGAGTCGGAGTCGGAGTCGCAGCCGGAGCCCATGCAGTCGCAGGATGTGTCTTTACCGAAACCGTATGCGGAGAAATTGAAAGCGCGCTTCCTACAATACCTAGGCCAGTTACCGGTGCTGGGTTTCAATTCGGGGCGATATGACTTGAACATGGTGAAGGAATTTCTCTACCCTTACTTGGCCCAGGCGAATACCATCAAGTCCGTCATCAAGAAGATCAATAATCATATGGCCCTCACTACCACATCACTTCATTTCCTGGATGTACGGAACTACTTAGCTCCTAATTATAGCTATGATCAGTGGGTGAAGGCGTATGACTGTGCACAAACGAAAGGGAGGTTCCCTTACACGTATATATCGACGCTCGACCGTTTGGAAGAAACACAGTTGCCACCCCGGGATGCCTTCTTTGACGATTTGAAGCAAGTGGAATGTCCGGAAGACACGTACCGGGAACTACAGCAGGTATGGAACGATCAACATATGCACACCTTACGAGATTTCCTGATATGGTATAATAACTTAGATGTGGTTCCTTTCCTGGAAGCGGCCGAGAAAATGGTTCAACTGTTTCGTCGTGAGATGCACGTCGACATCTTCAAGGAGTGCTTGAGTTTACCGGGTCTGGCGCTTCGCCATCTTTTTCAAGCGTGGCCTACGTACTTCTCGCTGATACAGCAAAAAGATGCAGACATGCATGATTGTCTAAAGCAGAACATTGTGGGTGGACCTAGTCTTATTTTTCACCGTTATCACGAGAAGGACGTAACTACTCTCCCCGGTGGAAAACCCTGTGCTAAGATCATCAGATTCGATGCCAATGCCTTATACCTGTGGTCGCTGGCCCAACCTATGCCCAGTGGCCATTATACACGTTGGTTGGCGGAAGGTCGGCATTTTACACCGCAACGCACTTCCTACAAGCATCTGGCTGACCAGTGGTTGGATTGGGAAGCCTATCGACGGGGGATTTATATACGCCATCAGACCAACGCCACAGAGAAGCGCATAGGAGATCGTCGACTCTCCGTCGATGGGTTTGCCCTGGTGGGTAGGACACCGACCGTATTCCAATTTTACGGTTGCTATTGGCACGGCCACGGATGTCATTTCAGCGCTGGACGCTTCAACGAACGACGTGGAAAAACACCGGAAGAATTACGGGAAGAAGTGGTGGAGAGCGGCGATTATGTGAAAGAGAGAGGATACCATCTGATCGAAATGTGGGAGTGTGAATTTCACACCATGTGCCAGGCCCTGCCCCATTTACGACGTTTCCTAAAAGAGCGCGAGTACCCGCTGAGTCGTCGGCGACTCCTGAGTCTACCACAGATGTTCGACGCCATTCGTTCGGGGGACCTCTATGGCTTTGTTGAATGTGATTTGCATGTTCCCGATACTCTCAAGCCTCTCTTCGCCCAGTGCCCTCCCATCTTTAAGAACACGCTGGTGGGTCGAGATGATATTGGAGACACCATGAGGGCCTATGCGGAGCAACACGAGTGTTTGTCTCAACCTCGACGGATGTTGATTGGTAGTATGTGGGCAGAGAAAATCTTGCTGGGCACTCCGTTACTGCAGTGGTACATGAGCCACGGTTTGGAAATTACCAAAATATATCAAGTGATACAGTACGTACCCCACGCCTGTTTTGCGGAGAATGCCGACATCGTGACGTCTGCCCGTCGTCAAGGTGATCAAGACCCGAGTAAGGCCATCATCGGTGAATCGTGGAAGTTGACGGGCAATGGGTATTATGGGAAAACGGTCACCAACCAGGATAAGCACGTGAACGTGAACATTTGTACTACTGCCCAAGCCCGCAAAAAGTGAATTCTCCTCTGTTTCGGTCCGTGGAGGTCATCGATGACGACACCTATGAAATCACTTTAGCCAAAAAGACTATCCGTTACAACCTACCCCTGCAGATTGGATGTATGGTATACCAGGTGGCCAAGCTGAGGATGCTGCAGTTTCTCTATGATTTCATGGGTGTGTATTTTAACCCATGAGACTGGCAACTCATGGAGATGGATACGGACTCGGCCTACATGGCCGTCTCTAATGCGGATTGGGAGTCCCTGGTGAAACCTGAGTTACGGGCACAGTATGAAGCGGAACGGGACCAGTGGCTACCTCGACGTGACCATTACCAGTACGATAAGCGTACGCCGGGCCTCTTCAAGCTGGAGTGGAGTGGGGATGCTATGATTGCTCTCTCCTCCAAGACGTATTACTGTTACGGGGGAGACGAAAATAAGTTTAGCTGCAAAGGGGTGAACCGGCGCGATCCCAACATCGACAAAGCCTTGTACTTGAACGTGCTGCAAAGCCAGGCCAGTGCGAGTGGCACTAACCGAGGATTTCGCGTGGTGGGCCACCAGATGCGGACGTACATCCAGCAACGAGACGCCTTTACTTTCTTTTACCCGAAACGGAAAGTCCTGGCCGATGGCATCAGTACCACTTACTTGGACTTGTGAACATATATTATCTTATACCTGGACTTGTGAATTCTAATGGACATACATATTTGGACTCTAAATTACTCTCTATATACATTACACCATGAACTTGTTTGTCATTCTTTTGAATATGTACTCGATATACGTCAGTTCGATGACTCGGTCTAACTGTTATATACTCCACTGTGATTTCTCTCTCTCTATACATACTTTCACCTCAATTCTTGTTTGCAACGTTCTTATATACTTGTACATACATTCTTAAAATGTTCACCTTAATAAATATTCGAACTTCACTTGGGTTTTCATGAAGTTTTTTATTGAACACCACCACCACCGAAACATTCGTACTAACCATGCTCCGAGCCGGTTATATCATGGTCTTAACACCTATGTTGGATTTCTGAGTATTGATGGGTCACATCCCGAGCACTGAAGAGTTTCTAATGTTTCCTTAGACGTCCGGATGTTCAACCTCCGGGACTTTTTCACCGGCCTGGCCCGCCCTGGCCGCAGCGCGCGCGCGCGGGGGTTCTCAGGCCGCAGCGCGCGCGCGCGCGTCAATGTAGGGAGAGGTTAAATCGACAACATAGAACTTATAGTCATAAACTTAATCTATACGTGTTGGACGAGTCTTCACTCACCGCATACACGTACCTCAATGAAATGCCCGCTCCACACCTAGACCAAAAACACGTACTTGGTCTGTGGGCTGATTTCATTGGCTCTCTATTTTTACTATAGTGCGCTTGCATTCTAACCTTGATGGGTTACATTTTGGCCCCATCCTACACCACTGATTTCAGTTTGACTGAATCTCCACATTGGGCATTGATGCATTTTGAATAAAACACACAAGACAGCGTTTTTTGGTGAGATCTCATTTTTTTTATTCAGTGAACAACAACAACGTGAGAACAACCACGTGAAAACTGAAGCCCGGAACAAGGGGCTTGTACATTGAAAGAACTGAAGCCCAGAACAAGGGGCTTGTAAACTGACGCCCAGAACAAGGGGCTTGTAAACTTAAGCCCAGAACAGCGGGCGTGTGTACATTGAAAGAACTTAAGCCCAGAACGGGGCTTGTACATTGAAATGATGGGCGGCCCAGTCATAGACGAGTACATCGCGGTCCTCGGCCTTGGGGTACTCGTCAAACATCTGTACGATGGTAGATAAGGGTCTTCCCCGGCATCGATGGTACAGGTAAAACAAGCAATATTGTCCGCACACGCCACTGGTCAGGCTTTGCAACGTTTGACTGTTCCAACACCACGTCTCTGTGCCTTGATCCATAAAGTCTGTTAAATCGGGATGGAGGGGTGGCAGGCCGTACCGGTCAAAGTATTCGCCCTGCTGTTCTGTCAAGTACACGGCCACCCAGTGTTCACCGGGCCGATCCATCGGGTCCGTGTTGCGAACGTAAGCAGCAGGATACATACGGTCTAATGGAAACACATCTCGGGCGAACACCCCTTGAAAGACCATACGTGTCTCTGGGTCATTCTCCAGCACGGTGGTTATCTGGTCTGTATCCATGTTAGGTGGAGAAGTCACACAGGACGTTGTCCACTTGAATGATGTTGTCAAACTCGGCGTAGCAGATCACATTGACGGTGGTCGCCAGGGCTCGTGCAAAGTGGATTTCCAACCGTAAGTTGCCTTGCTTCGCCAGGGCCAGCTGATGGTCGTTCTCTAAGGTGGGGGTTAGATCGAAACAGAACAACGTGTATCCGTTCGCGTAGTGCTCCCGACTGATGAAATTCCCTTCGTCCTGGTTGATTTGACCGGTGGCTGTAAACAGGCTCTGATAGGCTCGAATGAAATTCCTGCGCCCAAAGTTCGGTGTTAAGGCCGTGGCTGGCACCTGTTGTCCATCCACATGCAGGGCCACAAAATTGATGCCGAAATGTTGACAGTCAAACGGATTCTCTGGGTAGGCTCCGCTGAAACTGGTATTTTCCACACAGGCCAGGATCAATCGCTTGGGTAGTTCCCCAGGAACAGGTTTTCTTTGTTGGCGCTCATATTTCCAGCAGGCACAGAGAACACTTTGGTTTGTACGCGTCGGATAGGGTACTGGGCTGGTTTTGTTTTCAAGGCTTTCATGTGTCCCAATTGAACGGCTGGATTCGGTTTCACTTTTCGGACATACAGGACTGCGTCTTGGATGACAATCTTATAGTCCGCTGCATGCCCCTCTACGTTAGTGGCCATCAGGGCGAAGGTCGGAGGCGCCCGTATCAGTCGGATTTTGATGGGGATCTTGTTCAAGAGGTACCGGTCTTGCATGATGCAGTCGACCGATCATATCCACCGAGGCACTGTTCGCAGTGAAAGCCTTCCGTTTGTTATATCCCCCATTGTCCACCGTGTCCATGTGCTCGGGCGTGTCCTGGTAGAATAAAGCGGTTGTCAGCTGAGATTTTTTAGCCTCTCGGCCATACGACAACAGTGTCTCGATGTAGGCTCGATAGGGGTACGTGTTGGTTGAGTCACTGATGAGTTTGTCGCTGAGAAAAATATCCACCTGTTGAAACATCGAGTGCAGCCAGAGATTCGTCGGGCCCACCGTTGCAGCTTGGACGATTCTGGTGCCATCCCCACTGACCACCTTGGCTTTCACATACAAGTATGTATGGGCTAAATCCACATAGGCCGTATCCGCATTACTGATGGTGAACTCGATGGGCCCGGTTTCGTTGATGCTGGAGAGCGGGAGATGCTCCACCCATAATCCTTGTTCGACACTGGTCTGTGTGGGCGGCACGGTCCACAAATCAAATTCACTGTTGGTGGAGGGGCAGGACTCGGCGTGGATCAAGGACATGTTTTAAGAAAAGATATCCTTTGTCTTCTTCGATGTGCGTCGTCGCTGGGTCGGTCGTCGACTGGTGCGTGGTCTCGGTGGGGCAGCTCTTTTATTCCCTACGGTGCGTTGTGCTTTGGCCACCAAGACGCCTCCCGCTTCTTTGGCCCGCCGTTTCAAGGCTTCTTTGGGTGCCGTACCTCCCAAGACATCACCGGCCACTTCCAGTCCACTGCGTACCGCTTGTTTGCCGATTGCTTTCACCCCACGCGTCACCAAGGGCAGGAACGTTTTGACGATGCTGCCGAGTATGTTCCCCAGTCCATGTCCTCGTTGCATGCGTGCACCGCTAAAGACCGGAAAGCCACCCCCGGCCTGTTGGGCATAATAGTCGGCATAGCTGCGTGCATCGCACTCGTAAGGTACTTTCATTATGCAAAGTGGGGAGCACGTGCTTGTCGAAAATGAAGTGTCAGCACCACTTTTCCTCGTTCGAATGCCACCGGTCGTCCCGTGTCATCTCTTATATCCACCGTGATCGTGTTGATGTCAGTTTGTCGTACGGGCAAGTAGAGCATGTGGGTGAAACTGTGGGTGACTTGACCTCCATACGTCTTTTTAATGGGGACCACCCGTAACAGAGGTGTGTTGATATCGCCCACGATGTGGTTGTCCACCACGTCCGAGTAGACGTAGAGTCCGTACATACCCGACTTCATATCCATCGGCATCTCGCCATGGTGTTCGGTGGGACCAGCGAACGTCTTTAGATCGAAACCCAGCATTTGCTGTAGGATAGGACTCAGTACGACACTCGCCTTGCCGGTGACGATAAGCTGTGCCTTGTCGTTGTGTGCGTTGTAATCGAAGTCCACGTGATTCTTGAAGGGATAGGCTTTGATGGGTTTTGAAGTATTCGTCACCCCCCGTAGAGCCTTATAATGCAACAGTCTTGACAGCCCACCCATGAACTCTTTGGGGGTATCGTATTGGCCTTCGGGCAGGGTGAGTCGGGTGTTTTTGCCTTCGTAGGTCACCTCGTACCAGACTTCATTGGCTCGCACGTTGTACCACGAGTAAGGGTATTGGATATCCACGAGGCCACATTCCCAGCGTCCAGGTAAATGCAACGGTTGCGGTAACTGGGTGACGTACTTGGCCACGGTGTTGTCAGGAAACACATCCAGCGAACTGTTACTGGGTAGGGTGAGGTAAAACATGGCGACTGAGCTGTCCTGCTGCTGCTGTTGGTTTTAATAGGTGTTCCAGGCCTTGGGCGGTTGTGTCCGGCGTCGTGTTCGTCGCGTTGACTTGCTACGTGTCACGGCTCTGGAGATGTGGGGTGTCCTGATCGAGGGTGGTTTTTTAAAGGTTTGAAAAGAAGGTGCCCGTTGTGGTGGTGGAGTTTTGGGGGGTGACTCCGGTTCCCAGTCGGCTTCCCAAGGTTGTGGTGACAGTGGTGGTGCACGAGTCGGTGAGTCACGCTGCATAAAGGCCCAGCGGTGGGGGTTCCCCACCAATTCCTGTGGTACATGCATGTCTTTCAAGCCTTCAGCGAAGACCTCCCATCCTCGAGGATCGGTGTGCGACCTGCGTTGACGCATCAGATCATTCACTAAATCCGTCATGTGGGTGCCGGGGACCACCTGATTCTGTACCAGGAGTTCGCCTTTATCATTCCAAGTCATGTTAGGATTCTGTTTCATCCGTTGTAATACCAGGCCAGCTTGTTTCTTGAACGAGGCAGGTACACTCTTCAGCACTTCGTCTTCCACCCACTGTGGGGCTGTGGGTGGTACCCCTGGTAATGGCGGCTGTTGGAACGGTGCTGAGGTCGGCGGTCTGTCACGTGGTGGTGGTGGTGGTGGTCCTGTTGCTGGGGTAGAGAGGGTTTTGTATTGGTCCATGAACGTCATGTACCGTTGAAGCGTCTCATTGTACCGTTGTACTTTCTCACTGTCGCTTAACCCCGGTCTCTGTAAGGTCTGTTGCATCTCTCCATCGAGGCTGTTTATGGTCTTCACCGTAGGTGGGACAGGGTAGGGTGATTGGAGGTTTTGCAGGAATCGTGGTTCGACGAGGATCATTTTTTTCGTGTGGTTCATTGTCGGCCGAAGAGTCCACCCAATACTGGACCCAACACGGAAGCGGCCAACGGTGCTAAGATGGCCCCGAGAAAGCCGCCTTTCTGTAACACCTTTTTCTTTTGTGTTTGAGGGACCCGCTTCTGGACTAGGGTTCGGAGACCTGTCTTATGCTTGGCCAACTTGGTCTTCTGAGCCGGAGTGAGTGGTACGTTGCCTTTTAACAGGTTGTACCCGATCTCGCACAGACAGCGTACAAGGTCAGGGTCCGCACCGCGTACAATGGTTCGGACTAACTCGGGTGGGGCCGTCTTCAATACACGGAGCGTGGGAGCGTGCTTCCGTACTCGCGCAGACATCTGTACAACTAATGCTAGAACCCACAACTCTGCTCCTTTTTATCTACCTCAGAGACAAAGTCAACCCTGCTGTGGTATTCATTCTTTTTATTATTCCCCATCATCAAACACACAGACCCCAGCTGGGGGAGCCACTGTGGGTGTGTTTACATTATTTTTGCAAGTACACGTGGTGGGCCTCTCCGGGAAAGATGCCGGTCCGTAGTCGAAGTGGTCGGGGGTGGCTTGCTTGAGGTCGAAGAGCATATACCCGTGCTGAGGGGTTGTGGCATCTTTAAAGGCTTCCAACGCAAACGGTGTGCGGCCGGGATATATCTGTCTCGCCAGGTGCAGCAGTTGAGTGGTATCTCTCGGGTTTTTGAAGACCACCAGGTAGTGGGCATTTAAGCTGATGTTCCGATGTTCTTTGTTTTTACTGAACAGATTCTGCACAATGTAGATGATGCTGAGCCGTCGATGATGGCTGCCTTTGGTACGAGTTGGGTGACCCGCGCATCCGTCTCCGCCATGAGATCATCCAGAACCACCAAGGTGTCGGGTTCCAAATCGGCCAGGTTGGGTAGGCCTTCCACGAACGTGATGTGGGGCATTGCTGCATACGCTTCCTGCCATTCTCCGTAACACCACACGACTCTGGCAATGGGTGGAGTGATCATGCTGTCGGCGTGTTGAAGGAGCTTCCTGACGAAGTGCGTTTTGCCGGAACCCGTCGGTCCTGCGATGAGACACGTGAAGGGATGCTGCCAACGGGGGTCCATGGTTCGAGGTGTATCCGTTGTCGTGGTAACCCGCTTTTGTAAATTTGGTACGAGTGAACTGGAGTGGTGGTGGGTACAACGTCGGTCGTCGTTGTCTGTTCACTGCGAGGGATGATGATGGGGGTGGGTACAACGTGGGTCGTCGTTGCCGGTTCACTGTGAGGGATGAAATCCGGTGGGTGTTCAGACGTAGTTCTTGGTGTAGGTGTGGAGCTCGACGTGGCTTGTACAGGGGGTGTGGTGGTGGTGACTGGGCTCGATACGACTGGTGCTCTCTGTAGACCGGTTTCGCTGGTGGCTGGTGTTCTCAGTTGGGTAAGTAACGTGCTGACATAGGCTACGTCGTAAAACACACCTCCGTACAACACACTCAGCAGGGTTAGCACTATCACCCCAAAGCCCACTTGCGCTTTGCGCGTTTTGGGAGACGCTGTGTTCAGAGGCAGCTGCTGTTGGTCCATAGCACTGTGGTCGGACGTGGAATGAAGGAGGACGGCAGTGGTGTCTGGCTTTATAGTCGTTTCACCTGGTTGGCAGCGACCCAGGAATTGAAGGAACTGGGCCAGCCTTGCCATTTGACGAAATGAAACAGTTTACCACGTCGACGTTCCGTTTTCAAAATCTGCTCCACCGTGTAGTAGTCTTGCTGTGTTTTTACGACAGGCTGTAATTCCGTCTCGTAAAACGTGCCTAGCAACGGTTCCCCTTGAAGATCTTCCAGTTCATAGACTCGCTGCTGTCGGGGTAGGCGCCGTTTAATCAGGAAGTGCTCATCGCTCCAGTTGGGCAAGTAACTTTTCTCGAGCTTGCCCTTGACTTTACTGATCCCTACAGGGTCCCCGACCTTGTACACCGCCTTCGTCGTTCGCTGCGGTGGCCTGGGGTACAAAACACGCCGGACTTGGGCTTCATTGCGTTGGGTCACGGTAATGGGGGCTCTCCCTATACTCCGATGATAGGCTTGATTGTAACCCCTCACCAGTTTCGGGAGAACATCGATGTACCGCCTTGTATTCTTATAGGTGAAATATTTATACATGCGGCCTTTGAATGTCCTGTTGAACCTTTCCACCACGGAAGCCTTGGTCTCGTTGTACGTATGGAAGAAAAACACCTTCTGGGCTTTCAGAAACTGTTGGAACGGTCTGTTGAGGAATTCCGTGCCTTCGTCGGTTTGCAAATACAAAGGTTTGCGCCCGGTCTTGAAGATGTCTTTGAACGCCGCTATGAGATTTGCTCCCGTTTTCGTCCGGATGGGTACCACCCACGCATACTTGGATAGGATATCGATGCACGTCAAGATATACCGATTCTCATCGTTGTGTTTGGCAAAGGCGCTCATATCGACCAAATCCGCTTGCCACTGGGCATCTATTCCTCCCACGATGACCCGGTTCCGTAGAAAATGGCGACGGACAGATCGATGTAAGGTAAAGGTGTCTTGTCTTCTTAACCAATCTCGGACTTGGGCACGTTGTATCCCCTGGGGTTTGGCCGCTCGATAGAGAGCCGACAATGCACTATAGGCCGCCGGACTGTCGGGACTGTAGTATAAGTTATCCAACACCTTCTCCCAGCGCTTCATGGTGACACAATGATGATGCACCCTGGCTCTATCGTTTATTTATCACGGGTATATCTTGGGCTGGAGTTTCTTTCTGATTTTCTTCATTGGCTTTCACAGTGTCCATGGTAAATGACCAGTCTAACTCGTCTGATGACCGCTTGATAAGCACTTCATCCACATCTACCACGGCATCTTCCAATGCAGACCATAGATCAGGGTGAAGGGTAAAATGCACTGTACCCCCATCTAGCCGAGCCAATTGAGCAAAGAAAGGGCCGCGTCGGATGTACACATCGTGACACAAGTGGATGAGATCGCCGTCCAGTTCACCAGACAACACCCGTTTGAATTTGGTCCAGTCCTCTCGGGGCAGACGAATGTGAGCCGCGCACGGTTGTGTAGGGTCCGTGTCTCCCACCTCCTCCATGATATCGACCTTATCCACATACACGTGCAGGAAAACCTCGGGGGTCAAGCTGAGATACGCCAGTATCATATGCTCCGCCATGGTCAGTACGTGAATGGTACCAGAGTTGACTGTTTCTCGTATTTATAGGGAGAACCCCGTGAGATCAAAGGATCAGGTGGTCATGTCACTGGGCTGGTTGAGTGTAGCCGGGTAATCAATGGCATCGTCGTCGTCGGGTTCATGTAGTTGTTCATGGGGTTCAGCCAGCGCGTCCTGAATAGCACGAGCCCACCCCAACTGGTCTGATGATCGCTCGTCCGGTGTAAACAGCTGGTCCACATTAGGCACCACTTTCTCCAAGGCTGTCCACAGATCGGGGACTAGGGTGAAGCCTCGCGTAGCATCTTGGTAGCGGCCCAGGCGTAGGAAGAAGGTGGTACGGTATACGTAGATGGCATTGTCTATGTGGATGAGGTGTCCGTCGAGCTCGCCGCTCAACACCCGTTTAAATTTGGTCCAGCCGTCACGAGGTAGCGTCACCGTATTCGATACGGTCTCAGCGGGCGCCCAGCAAATATCTCCACGGTCTTCCACGAGGGTGATTTTATCTTCATAGACGTGTAACCCCACCTGGAGTGTAAGGGGCAGGATGGCTCGTAGGACGGGTGACATGCTTGCTCCAATGACGATCGGTGAATGACACACACTGTGTCTGACCCTCGTATTTATAGTGTCAATACTGCAGCGCCAGGATCAATAGGGCACAGACTAGTGCGAGGCCAACCAGCCGGCGCTGGTTCCGGCGTGAGCGCTCCTGGTCCATAGCGCGAGCATCAAGGATGGCTGTCATAGTCCAGTAGTGGTGAGTGATGGCACGCCTCTCCATCGAGTGCAGTCTGTGGAGGACCGCTTCTGTGAACTCGTTCAGGATCTGGCGTCGTCCCTCGTTGTCGTCGCCATCTGCAAACATGGACCGGACCACTGCTCGGTAACCCGCGAATGAATCCACCGCGGTGGCATGCTGTAAAATGCGAGTCGCATAGGGCTGGATCTCCGCCATGGTTCTGCAACGGTAGAAATGAAGGTGTACGATCCAGAGAGACGTGTTTTATAGACCAGATGTAGCTCTACGGGTGTAGTCCGTGATACGTACTATTCTGATGGGTTAGTCCAAAAAAAAGAGCAACAACAACAACACAGATTACAGGTCAATCCTTTTTATTATGCGTGAACAACCTGTGAACATCATAGGAATGCATGTAATAACCTGTCTGTAGGGGTTTCCCACAATGGCGTTCACCTTCGTGTCTTTTCGTGTACGTCCGTGTCTTTTCGGGTACGTCCGTGTCTTTTCGGTAAAGTCCGTGTCTTTTCGGTAAAGTTCGTGTCTTTTCGGATCGGTGACGTCCGTGTCTATCATCCGGGCACTTCGCGTCTGCGCCTGCATTGGGTATGTATAAGGGTCTTCATGCGCGCGCGCGCGCAATGCGGCTCAGTCGTACACCAGTACACCAGTCTCGATCCTCGACTTGGGGTAGAGTGTGCTAAAAATAAATTACCAGCTAGCGTGCTATAAAAGGGAAGCGGCCTTGCCATTTCATCAGACACTCTATCAACCACCAAGATGTTCACTTGCACAACTTGCCAGAAGCAGCTTACTCGTCTAGATAATTTACGACGCCACGAGGCCTCCACCCACAACGATGCACGGTATACTTGTATAACCTGCGCACGGTCATTTAATCGGGAGGATAAGTTACTGCGCCACGAACGTTCATTCCACGAGGGCGCGACGGAACAATGTAAGGACTGTGGTCAACTCTTCAAACGACGCAGTCAGTTGAGACGGCATCAGCGTTTGATTCATGCCCCGTCTCCACGGTTTTGGCGACAACTTCCTACTGAAGAGGAGCCGCGGAAGGTCAGACCCAGTGAAGATAAGCCCGGAGAGACGAACGCCACTGGTGATGCGATGACGGAGAGCCCGCCTATACCCACAGTTGGGAAGAGCCTGGATTTCCAGCCGGACCCCACCGTTACGGTTTCCAGTGATACGTCATACATCGAACATTTTCTGGACGAGCCCATAAATGTTCCTAGCGATCTCTTACCCGAATATCATCCAGAGAGTGACATCTCTCGGCGCCATTGGACCATGACACGGCACTGTTTCCACCGTCATCACCCTATTCAAGATATCTACAATTTTCCACTGACCAAGCTCACCCGTCTACGCAGCTACGTGGAAACCATCTTCAATGACCAACCTACGGCCTTCACATTAAATGTAGCATTTGGGTACATCTTATGCCATAAGATGACGGATGAATTGCGCTATTTCTATTCCAGTGCCATCCACCCAGTGTACGACCAACCGTTTACCATCATTGACCGGAGGTCACTAGAGATGATGCTGGATCAAGTGGAACAATTGGATGTCTTGGGATGGGCCCAACAACAACGACCCAACACCAAGTGGACAGTGAAGAGGGTGACCAATGTTACATTTTTCCTTACCAAGGTGATTCACCACAGCCATCGGTTGAATGCGTCACTCGTGCACTGATGAATATCATGCCGTACACACACTCTATGTCTACATGCTGCTCGCTGACTTGAGCTCAGTAAACCCTTGTACCTAATGTGACAATGTGCTAAATAATAAAACATGGTGTTTGATATTTCAATTTGTTTTGCTGTGAACATACTAAACATACCCAGGGCGGCTCCCCCAGCCTGGGTATGATGTAACATTGGGGATAATAAACTGTATGAACATTGCTGAACTTGTTGTTATTCACATTACCCCATTGACTTGATAGGCAGGTCCCATTAAGCCCGGGGACCAATATTAATGCTTTTGGCTAGAGGTGATAGGGATTTTCCCGGATTTTTCGATAAAGTCCGTGTTCCGTTTTTTTTCAGGAAAAAATTTACATGCACCCACCCAGCCCATCTGATGCCCCTTCACGAATGCTTCACTTTGATACCTCACTCGACCCCATTGGACCATTATTGGCTCCCCTAGCTCCAACACGGCTAATGTCTGACCTGGAGGTGACCTATGCCCTTTTGACATGCGTCCGCGCGCGCACTGCCGGTGATGACGCGCACTTCCGGAGAACCCGCGCGCGCGCGCGCTGCGGTGGGGGGCCGGGGCGGGACCGGGAAAGTTGGAGGTCGTGTGTTTGAGCATTCTGAAAACCCCCGGAAGTGACGTCACAACTCCCACGTGACCTGCGCATTCGACACCGGATGTGCCGCCATTTTGAACATACGTGCCGCCATCTTGGATATGTCCCATAATGCACCGGGTCAAAATACTCGCTTCTGATTGGACGAGAGCTCTGTGACGGATTTGAAATACTCGCTTCTGATTGGATGAGAGCTCCGCATTGCATCTGCGCATGCGCAGAATGATATTCCTACCGCACACCCAACCCCTCAGATGCCCCTTCACCTAAGCTTCACTTTGATACCTCATACGACCCCATCGGATCATTAGGGACTCCCCTACATCCCAAAACGTCTATGCGCATGCGCAGAATGACGCTAGTTCAAACCCACTAGTCCAGTCAGATGCCCCTTCACATAAGCTTCACATCGATACCTCACTCGACCCCATCGGCCCATGAGTAGCTTCGCTAGCTCCAACACGGCTATTTCCATACCCTTGGGCCACCGCGCATGCGCAGAATGACGCTAGTTCAACCCCACTAGTCCAGTCAGATGCCCCTTCACCTAGGCTTCACTTTGATACCTCACTCGACCCCACTGGACCAGTAGTAACTCCCCTACATGCCAACACGGCTATTTCCATACCCTTGGGCCACCGCGCATGCGCAGAATGACGCTAGTTCAAACCCACTAGTCCAGTCAGATGCCCCTTCACCTAGGCTTCACTTTGATACCTCACTCGACCCCACTGGACCATTATTGGCTTCGCTAGCTCCCAACACGGCTATTTCCATACCCTTGGGCCACCGCGCATGCGCAGAATGACGCTAGTTCAACCCCACACCCAGCCCATCAGATGCCCCCTCACATAGGCTTCACATTGATACATCACTCGACCCCACTGGACCAGTAGTAACTCCCTAGCTCCAAAACGGCTATTTCCATATCCTTGGGCCACACGAGTTGTCTCCCTTGCGTCAGTGTGTGCAGATGGCGCTATGATCGACGCCGTGATGTGGAAAGGGCGTCCCCACACCATCCTGGAGCCGCCATTTTGTTTGTTGATTTTCTGCGGAGATACACGGGACAATAAACGCTCGACCCTAGGGTGGTACAGATGCTAGAATGATCCTATTAACATGGTACAACACCTATAGATTATGTTTATTATTATTATATGGCTTAGAGGTTTTTTTTAGGGTAATGTGATGGTTTTTTCTCCCGTTGACCTCTCACCGCCTCGTTTGCTCCCTTGCGCCGCCATTTTGGTCCCATCCCACATCAACCGCCATTTTGTCCCATCCCACATCAACCGCCATTTTGTCCCATCCCACATCAACCGCCATTTTGTCCCATCCCACATCAACCGCCATTTTGTCCCATCCCACATCAACCGCCATTTTGTCCCATCCCACATCAGCCGCCATTTTGTCCCATCCCACATCAGCCGCCATTTTGACCCCACCACCCACATCAGCCGCCATTTTGACCCCACTCCCACATCAGCCGCCATTTTGACCACACTCCCACATCAGCCGCCATTTTGACCCCACCATCCACATCAGCCGCCATTTTGTCCCATCCCACATCAGCCGCCATTTTGTCCCATCCCACATCAGCCGCCATTTTGTCCCATCCCACATCAACCGCCATCTAGACATGCCTTGATCACGTGATCAAGTTCCTCCCCAATCCTCCCCAATGTGACGTCATTAAGTAGGTCAATATTGTTCAATTGAGGTTTACACTACTACTGACATGTCATCACCCAAGAGTGCAAACATTTCAAAGCGGGCATCGTATTTTATTTCATCATAAGCGGGACGTTCTATTATTACATGTACCCCATGAATGGAATTTTGGCATATTGGACATATTCTTTCTACGATTTCCAAATTCTCACACCAATACGTTTCCTATCTTATTTGAGCGACCCCAAGTCTAAACTTCGATATAGAACTTCTTTGCTTCTTTGACATAACCTTTTTTACACAGAGTTCCACCTGGAACGTCGATTTGAGATTTTTGTATGATCTAAGTTTACTAGTATCTTTACTTTACGAGTATATGTTTCCAAACTTGGAAAAAACTTATTACCCTCATACTTAAATGCTAAGTTTTACAGCCGGGTCTCGCCTTATTATAGTCCATTTGAATATTTCCCAGTTGACAATTGGGTAAGTCATAAACGTACATCTGACCCACTGACCCATGATCACTTTCCACCGTCTTACATATATATAAGGGTCCCAGTCCATACCCCATTCACACCAGCGTTGGGGGAATATCTACCTAACTCAAGAAAAAATTTAGTTAGGTTCGATGTTGGACGGAATATATTTGAGAGGATTCGGAATGTCCCCATATGGCTTCACCGTAAAGTAATCACGGGCACAACTATACTATCATACAACTTAGTAAAACATGATAATATAGCCCACCAAAACGTTTACACTTAGATTAGCTATGAACAGGAGTTCGGTCCGCGTCGGAGTCCTAATGCCCACCCTACTTCGTAGGTCCTGTGACGTTAGTCACACTGCCATGTCATCAAATATCATTTGCAAAAAGATCCCTCAATAGCAGATTTAGACTTCAACATGTTCAAACCCTAATATCTCTGTAACCGTAGCCTAATATTGACCATTGTATGTCCCCTTTGAGCCAACGTCAGTACTAATAATCAGAAAGACCAAAGCACAAAGTCACCGGCAGAATTATAGGTACCCGGTATTCATATTATCATATATTGCAAGTGGGTGCATTTTCAAAACTTTGAAGTCGGAAGTCAGAAGTTGGAAGTCAGTATTCGCGTCTTTCGTAAATCTGTGACTGTTCGATTTACTTGAGAAGTTATTGCATTTTAATAATCAGAAGTTAGAAGTCAAGATAAACTTGATTATCTGATTATTAGAAATACATGCAATCAACTGTCAAGCAAAATATGTCATAATAATTTATTTCTTACTTAAAGATGTAATACATTATGAAAGAAAGACGGGTGGGGCGGGGAGGGTGAGGAGGACGCCAAATGTCAAAATTCGGAAGTCAGAAATCACCCCTCGCGGTTATGCCCCTACCAGCTTTCGTTCAAATTGAGTTTCATGGTCCAAGGTTCCCCTGATAGATTGACCTATCAAGCTCTACAAGAGCAAAAAGTATTATGTGCCAAGTTAATCGGTTGGCTCTATAAACTCAAAGGTTTTCTTGGCAATGAGCTTGACGTCGATGTTGAGAACACACAGTGCCACGAATTACAAAAGTCCCTCGATACACTGTTCCAGGGTCGGTTTAAAGCTTCTCTTCATGATCCAGTAGCAGGTACAGGGTCAAATAACAAGATGAGAACATATCGGTTGTTCAAAGAGAACATCAAATTTGAACCATATCTAACAACGTGTAAAAATACAGAATCTAGAAGATTTTTCACAAAACGACGACTAAGAAACCATATTAGCTTAAAATCGAGACCGGGCGACATGTTAAGGATAGCTATCCCCTTAGAGGCAGTTTTTGCACCCCATGACAATTTGTCGTCTGTATCAGTAAATATACAAGATAACCATAATAAACTATATATTTTATGAAAGCTTACATCGTAGGGATTCCAACCATATGATGTGTATAACCGACACTGCTACTGTGTAGAAAATATTTCAATTGAAATTTCATGAAAACTGTTGGTCTTGTTTCAACTTTGATGGTATAACTTGATAGGAAACAATTCGAACTAATAAACTTTATCTCAATTTTTTATATTTTTGCCTGGTTTTGTTTTTACAACTATTTTACTAAAATAAATTGGAAAAAAACGTACTTTTTTACGGTCGTTTGTCTTAAAAGTTGAATAATTAAAAAAATGCTCCAGGGATTTTGTACAAAAATGAAAGGCTAGAAATCAAGCAAAATGTGTCCAGCTATACATCTGATGAATTAATCCTAATTTTTTGCTTGAATTCTATTGTCAAATACATTTTTAATCTGTCTAATGGGACTTACTCGAATTCCTGTTTATTCTGGATAACTATTACACTAAGTTTTTTTCATCAAGGCGGTTTAAAGTACAATACCGTGCGGCAATCGGATTATTCGGTCGTGTCTCCTATAGGTCTTGCGTTTTTTGTTATAGATTCAATCTATTTACGTTTCCTAGGCTTTTATATAACACTACATGATTCTGCGTAAGTTTGCTGTTAAAAAACATTTTCTTGGGAAATGTTGAAAACTTTGCTGCCTTGAGCATTTTGCTTATCCTACTTACTCTATCTGGTGATATAGAAACTAATGCTGGGCCACCTGTGACCGGGATGTTGTCTGTTGTCCAATACAATGTATGTGGTCTTAAAACCAAACTGGATTTAATTCAGGCTAACCTTAATACCTTTGACATAATTGCGTTTACTGAGAGTCACTTAACTCCAATGATTGATAATGCTGCTGTAATATTGCCAGGCTTCCGCGAACCTTACCGTTGTGACCGCCAACAAGCCTGGGGAGGAGTGTGTGTTTATACATCTAACAACATTGCAGTATCTCGTAGAAAAGAATATGAATGTCAAGAGCTAGAAATGGTATAATGGATCGAAGTTCATGACAATCCCAAATCTTTAATATGCACAATATACAGACCACCCAATACACCTATTGACAAATGGCAGACGCTTTCAGACAACATCGAATATGTCCTTGATGCCAATCCTGGCAATAATGTTCTGATTCTCGGAGACTTGAACGAAGATTTATTCAACACCTCCCTGCATTCCCTTAAAGATTTAATCACTAGTTTTGGTTTCAATCAACTCATAACGGAAGCTACTCGACCAGTCTCCAATTCTCTGTTAGATCCCATTCTTTGTAATAAATATTGTAGCGGAAATTTCCTATACCAAATGAGTTAATATGGAAACTTATTTTTCAATGTCTGCGTATGCTGCCACCAGTACCACTAAGGGTGATACGACCTGTATGATGTCTCGGTTCTTATGCGAGACTCGAGCGAGAACTGTCCTACACTGGTTTCTAATCTGTACAACCTTGTTTCTTCAGTGTGAAACCTTATTGAACCTCTGCTTCAATAGACTTGAACACAATTATAACCAATCTCTCTTCGGGGGTGCCGCTACCAAGGGGGTACGTTTTCATCGTGTCACCAAGTACTTATACACTCAATCATAACACTTGCTCCATTCGCTGCTGATACTGCTGTGGTCAGGTTTCAACATCTATTGTTGTGGTATTTCATCCAGTCACCATAGTAAATTATATGGTCCCTTGTCTTATAATTGTAGCGGAATTGAATAATTCAGTTGCAGTCACTTTTGCAATAGACTATAGTCCAATACCAATGATGAAAATCAACAACGGTTTCAAGTTCAACAAATAACATTATAACTGTTTATTCACCTATATACAATTTCTGTTGTATACCAGTTTCATATATTGCCTATGCTATTCCTTGCATATATGTTTGCACCATGTTGAAAATAAATCTGACATCTCTGAACTAGTTGTTATGGTTGTATTTCCAATGATATGGATCTACACGAGATCCCAGTTCGCTGTGTGCAGACCTTACACAGAGTATAATACAAATACGCTGTGTGCCGAAATGGTTATGGATACAATGTTGCTGTGCAGAAACGGTTGCACTTGCCGCCGACTCGAGAGACCCAACACTGCATACGGTCTGTGCCAAATCGGTTGCCAGTGCAGATTTGGTGGTGCTGGCTTAAATTCTGCTATAACCGCTTTCCGTGCCAAAAGTGTTTATTTTCCTTACTTACTAGAACTAACTTTCATGATTATTCACTGTTTATGACTTCTGCTCAACGAAGTTATCCTTAGAAGTTCAGCTCAACAGTCGCGGTATGGCTTCCTGCCGCTCTCAGCAGGGTGCATTTGAAATAACCTGGCTCAGCAGAGCAAATGGGATTTCCCAAGTTAAGCGCAGCAAATGGGAATTGCCATGTTAAGCAGAACAGGATTTCTAGATGGTGTACAGCTCTTCTTGCAGCGCTAATTCTGCGGAAAATCTTGCTATTTATTTAGGTTGAATAGTATAAACATCTATCCTTCAAGTTGGTTGTTTGTACGATAGCAACTTCGGTTTTATTTTAGCTGTCGGAGAGAACTTGTATGTCCGGCTCCGAGAGCATCACCGAGTGTATTTTGCGAAAACGGCTGTATTTATAGATTTCTGACAAAGCAGGCGGAGCCTAAAATACTACACAAAATGAGATGATCTGATTGGCCGAGAGCCGAAGTTTTGGCTACTGTCAATCACAATTGTACACAGAACGGCTGAGAAATACGAAATGGGGAAATATTTCCATACCCCATACAATTTTATAACTAAATAATTTCCATATAATTATTTCATGTTTCTAACTGAACTTATGTGAGAAATATACCCAAAGATCTAAAGTTTGTATCGTGTGTTTAAATACAACTTCGTCCGTCGCTAATTTATGAAACGAGGTCGGGAAACACTGTCAAACTTCCCCGCCAAGTTCCCGCTCCATCCTCAAACAGCGTGTTCGCTACGAAAACATACCGGTGTTTCGTGCGATAAAATGGACGAATGAAGATGCTATCTGAACGATTCCTAGCCGAATGGTAAGCGTAATACTATCAATTTCCAAGTTATAATGTCTCAGGCGCTAACTCGTCCGACAAACATAGTTTCTGATCGAAAATCCTATAACTTGACAACAACAACACATGCATGCAGTAAAACTGGCGGCAAATCAGGTTGTCAAGAATTTTGATAAACTTCTAAAATACATACCGTCTAGAATACTACGTATTATGAGCTGACACTTCGCCATAATAAACTTGAATCTATTGTGCAAACATAGATAAGTAGGAATTTGCATGAAATTACGTGTAAGAGATGAAACTCACGTATTTTCGACTGTGGGGGTAAATTTCTCAACAGGCCAAATTTCATCACACAGACGGATTATGCGTGAGGCTCTCGACGGTCTATGTTTACGTTTCGGCGCTAAAGTCGAGGCTCAAGAATGTGGGCGCTTTATCCAAACATAAAACTTAAACACATTACTGGCTAATTTTCGCCACACTACCCCCTCCCAATACTTGTTCGTCCCCGAACAAGGGATAACTTGGCTTATGGAAATTTCATGCAATATCCTTTACAAGTTTTCATAGACGGTTTCAATTCTTTTTCTGTGCTCCTACTCTAAACTGATATTTACAATTTTCTCTCACAAATGTATTGCTTCTTCGTTTAGCAATCACAGAACATACTGGATTCCCAGATTAAACAGGTAAAGTAACTTTAACACTGTCCAACGTTAACTGTATCATGCAAAGAACATAACGGTTCATGTAAGTGTTCATACCGTCCAAATGTCTTCTTCGGGCAGGTCATAAATGTCCATTGCCTTTTCTGGTTTGAACTTATTAATTATCAGTTTCTTTTATATGCGTTCACATACCTATCATTTTCAGACTGGTCACACATTATAAAATCATACTGGTCTTGTTAAATTGAGGTTGCCCTTGAATAATTATCTCCATTCAGATCAACAAAGTTCATTAAGTCCTTCTGTAATCAATGTCATTGTTGCATTAAGCTCTCAGTACATGTATATACTTGAAACATAAAGAAAAGTAATTATGCTGAAATATTTCAGGTGTCCCTTAAGATTTTGCATTTTGTTTAGTTTTCTAGATTTTCGACCGAAACACTGAACTACTGAAAAATTATTTCTTAAATCTTCTCATCTGTTCCAGGTTGTGTAGATGGAGTTGATGGAAGGAACAGTTTCTGTACCAAGGGCTGGATGGTGGTTTCTTCACTGTTGATTCTTCTGGGAACAAGCTCAGAATCTGCCTGGTGATCGAAAGGTATCTCCAACATTGCTTCTTCTTCATATGGTTATCTCAAAGGTGATGTGACTCCAGACTCGAATGTTAAGTTTTACTCATTTTGCTCTTCCCAAGTCTACATCAGACTGAGCAAATACTTCTAAGCAACCACTTTACCAAACATTGGCTAGCTGGATCTATATCCCACGTATAATGGTACTTCCTTAAGTACAGCGACTCCAAATCTGGTAATGTTACTTCAAACTTACATCACAGAATTTTTACAGAAACAGTTTCCTCTCTACTAGCTTCAAGGACCTCTTTAGTTTCTTCAACAACTACTGCAATGTTTATCTCAGGACTAAGCCTAGCGCTTTTAGTCCCTGCGATGTCGCACCCATATATGAATCCCAATGACTACGACTCGCGTTCTGTATCAACCAAAATTATCCGCACCTCATTCTACGTTTTTCGGTTTTCCCTATCAAGGTTCGCATATGGCCCATTACCCAGGATGCTGCTTCCCAGTTCAGGTCGACTAGCAACAGATAGTTGCTGTCCTGGCGGAAGAATGATCGTCTCCGAAACTACAAGACGACAGCAAAACTGGTGCCCATGGCATAGAATTTGTTGACCGTTACATGTCAAGCAGTTTCCATTTAGATGAATTTCACAGTCATTCTTCATTAGAAAGTCCATTTCCAGGATCCTATGTAGTTGTATGTTAGCTACATGTATAACATAACTGATTGGTTAGTATCCATTTCACAGATTCCGCGGATACTCAATAATGTCTGATTAGCTGTCATTAACTGCATGGACGTTGTCTGTGTTACAGGTCAACTTTTCCTGCAGTACGATTGTATACACACTCAGATAAAATTGTAACTCAAGATCAAAATTTATCAATAACAAATACAGTTTCCGTTTCGGCCTGGAACATAGTCATCCGCTTCCTGGTGGTTCTAACCCTACCTTTCGTACAGCTTCGTTATCCTGTCTACGTTATTTCTGACGAATAGCTGTTTGTCCCGTCTTCATCTGTTTCATGGACCTTCCTTGGACCTACAACCGATCCTTGCCCCTTTGGGCCGGTTGTCACGCGTTTTCAGATTTACGTTGTGCCATTTATAGCTGATATTTTTCAATCCACGCCAGAACAATCGTGGATCACGTGTCCTCTCCTGACACCTTCAACATTCGATACTAGAATGACTTTTAACCTTTGAGCTTGTGTTTTGACATATCCGTATGATACCCTATTAACACATTCTTTGTTTTTCACTTCCAGGGAAGATTTGATCATCGAATCCTCATTGCAGTGTGTGACATCTGCACGCCTGCTGAACTTGTCTTAACACCAGGGTTGCCATGGTTACACTGTGCATCTACCTGCCTGTAACCGTTGATCTCCAGTGCAAAAGTTGCAACCGCTGATGATTTATCGGTTTACACTGACTGGTTGGATATCTGTATACTAGAGTATCCAAGTTTTCTATAGCATTGAAGAAGGATATAATTGTCAACCATTCAAGATGTGGAGTGTCCATACCAGGATGTCGAATGAAAGAAAGTGGCCAACTCTCTTATCGCCTGTCCCAGTTCGCGTAGACGCTCCTCACTTGTGTTGATGTTCCCTCAGCTTTGCTTAACCTGTGAACTTCACCTCGCACCATAAATCTTGTTCCCAGAACTTCTATCAACTTGGTTGAAATCTTCAAATTTGTTCATCGGAGTTGCTCGCTTCGCAGCCCTGTCTACCTGTCTGAGTTGTGGATGTACGTCTGTTCATTTAGGATTTGGTCTGCAGTAATTCCTTCCATGAACTGTTACTATAACCTATAGGGTATTGATTTACTCTGACGACGATTTGCGCCGTACACGTGAGTTACGTCGTCTAGCCAACTCACGCGGGGGATGTTCTCAAAGCCGGAATGCTCACTACCTCATCTTCCAACTACTGTTGATGTGATGGATGAAATGACACTTCGGGATGACTGGCCTCATTAACACTGGTGTCTGGATCTCTCTGCATTTTTCGTCTGGATGTGTTTAACAGTTCAGCAAGGCTTAATGACAGTTTATGTACTTATGACACCAAGTACTGTAGAAACAATACTAATCCCACCGCTGCCACCAATTGTAGCGGAAATTTCCTATACCAAATGATTTAATATGGAAACTTATTTTTCAATGTCTGCGTATGCTGCCACCAGTACAACTGAGGGTGATACGACCTGTATGATGTCTCGGTTCTTATGCGAGACTCGAGCGAGAACTGTCCTACACTGGTTTCTAATCTGTACAACGTTGTTTCTTCAGTATGAAACCTTATTGAACCTCTGCTTCAATAGACTTGAACACAAATATAACCAATCTCTCTTCGGGGGTGCCGCTACCAAGGGGGTACGTTTTCATCGTGTCACCAAGTACTTATACACTCAATCATAACACTTGCTCCATTCGCTGCTGATACTGCTGTGGTCAGGTTTCAACATCTATTGTTGTGGTATTTCATCCAGTCACCATAGTAAATTATATGGTCCCTTGTCTTATAATTGTAGCGGAATTGAATAATTCAGTTGCAGTCACTTTTGCAATAGACTATAGTCCAATACCAATGATGAAAATCAACAACGGTTTCAAGTTCAACAAATAACATTATAACTGTTTATTCACCTATATACAATTTCTGTTGTATACCAGTTTCATATATTGCCTATGCTATTCCTTGCATATATGTTTGCACCATGTTGAAAATAAATCTGACATCTCTGAACTAGTTGTTATGGTTGTATTTCCAATGATATGGATCTACACGAGATCCCAGTTCGCTGTGTGCAGACCTTACACAGAGTATAATACAAATACGCTGTGTGCCGAAATGGTTATGGATACAATGTTGCTGTGCAGAAACGGTTGCACTTGCCGCCGACTCGAGAGACCCAACACTGCATACGGTCTGTGCCAAATCGGTTGCCAGTGCAGATTTGGTGGTGCTGGCTTAAATTCTGCTATAACCGCTTTGCGTGCCAAAAGTGTTTATTTTCCTTACTTACTAGAACTAACTTTCATGATTATTCACTGTTTATGACTTCTGCTCAACGAAGTTATCCTTAGAAGTTCAGCTCAACAGTCGCGGTATGGCTTCCTGTCGCTCTCAGCAGGGTGCATTGAAATAACCTGGCTCAGCAGAGCAAATGGGATTTCCCAGGTTAAGCACAGCAAATGGGAATTGCCATGTTAAGCAGAACAGGATTTCTAGATGGTGTACAGCTCTTCTTGCAGCGCTAATTCTGCGGAAAATCTTGCTATTTATTTAGGTTGAATAGTATAAACATCTATCCTTCAAGTTGGTTGTTTGTACGATAGCAACTTCGGTTTTATTTTAGCTGTCGGAGAGAACTTGTATGTCCGGCTCCGAGAGCATCACCGAGTGTATTTTGCGAAAACGGCTGTATTTATAGATTTCTGACAAAGCAGGCGGAGCCTAAAATACTACACAAAATGAGATGATCTGATTGGCCGAGAGCCGAAGTTTTGGCTACTGTCAATCACAATTGTACACAGAACGGCTGAGAAATACGAAATGGGGAAATATTTCCATACCCCATACAATTTTATAACTAAATAATTTCCATATAATTATTTCATGTTTCTAACTGAACTTATGTGAGAAATATACCCAAAGATCTAAAGTTTGTATCGTGTGTTTAAATACAACTTCGTCCGTCGCTAATTTATGAAACGAAGTCGGGAAACACTGTCAAACTTCCCCGCCAAGTTCCCGCTCCATCCTCAAACAGCGTGTTCGCTACGAAAACATACCGGTGTTTCGTGCGATAAAATGGACGAATGAAGATGCTATCTGAACGATTCCTAGCCGAATGGTAAGCGTAATACTATCAATTTCCAAGTTATAATGTCTCAGACGCTAACTCGTCCGACAAACATAGTTTCTGATCGAAAATCCTATAACTTGACAACAACAACACATGCATGCAGTAAAACTGGCGGCAAATCAGGTTGTCAAGAATTTTGATAAACTTCTAAAATACATACCGTCTAGAATACTACGTATTATGAGCTGACACTTCGCCATAATAAACTTGAATCTATTGTGCAAACATAGATAAGTAGGAATTTGCATGAAATTACGTGTAAGAGATGAAACTCACGTATTTTCGACTGTGGGGGTAAATTTCTCAACAGGCCAAATTTCATCACACAGACGGATTATGCGTGAGGCTCTCGACGGTCTATGTTTACGTTTCGGCGCTAAAGTCGAGGCTCAAGAATGTGGGCGCTTTATCCAAACATAAAATTTAAACACATTACTGGCGAATTTTCGCCACAATATCAATTAATTATTAACAGTGGGGTATTGGCACCTATATGTAGTGATCATGCTCCGACGTTTGTAAATCTTCAGTCGCGTATCCCCAGAAAAAAAAGTTACCAGCGCGTAATATGGGACTATGACAACGCAGACTGGTCCAAATTCAATGAATTACTTTCTAATTCGGATTGGACAATACCTATTCATGATATTGATAGAGCTTGTGAAAATCTTACCGTAAATATTAAAAATGCATCCAGTCAAAGTATACCACACAAAAAGGTTACAATAAAGCCTAGCGATCATCCCTGGATAACAAACAAAATTAAACATGAAATGAAAATTAGAGACAAATTATATAGGAAGAGTAGAACAACCATGATCGACAGCGACGCTATACTGTTTAAAAGACAACGAAATTTTTGTAATCTATTAGTTCGTTCTGTTAAGGAAAAGTTCAGACAGAAAATTGCGGATAGAATTCATACTGGTCGAGTAGGTTCAAAATATTGGTGGAAATTGGGCAAATCCCTCTTGAGAGATAGTAACTCGACATTTAACGAGATTCCGCCGTTAAAGCATACTGACGGTACGTTTGCCTATGAGAATAAGGAAAAGGCTGATATACTGAACACATTCTTTACTAATATAACAAAAATAGATGACTCGCGTTCACAACTACCTCCTCCGTCTTGTAACAACAACTGCCTGAATGTTATCCAGGTTTCTGTCGCAGAAGTGATGGCTATACTTAGTCACCTTGATGTTACAAAAGCTGTAGGCCCAGATTCAATTAGCCCAAAATGTCTTTATATGGGAAGAAATATTTTAGCTCCTGTACTTACTGACTTCTTTAATTTCTCACTGGCCATCGGCTCATTTCCCACTCAGTGGAAGTTAGGCCACGTAACACCAATATATAAGAAAGGCGACAGCAGCGTTTGTTCTAACTATCGGCCCATATCTCTCTTGAGTTGTGTTAGCAAAGTAATGGAACGAGTTGTAGCCAAGCACATATTTGATTTTGTTAAGTACGAAATAAATCAAAAGCAGTCAGGTTTTCTACCATCTCATTCTACTGTTACACAGCTGCTCCAAATATATACTGATATCGTCTCTGCGATCGATCAACATAAAGAGGTTCAATTCGTCTTCTTCGACATTTCTAAAGCATTTGACCGGGTTTGGCATCGAGGACTTGTTCATAAGCTGAAGCAGTTTGGCATTTCTGGTACTGTGATTCACTGGATAGAAAGCTATTTAGAACACCGAACGCAAAAAGTTGTACTCAATCGTACTGAATCAGACACCCTCCGGATTCATGCTGGCGTACCACAGGGCTCTGTATTGGGGCCTCTGTTATTTCTGTTATTTATTAATGATCTCCCTGATGGCATCTTGAGTAATATACGTTTATTTGCAGATGATACGTGTCTATATATTATCTCTGAACAATTAAGTGGAACAACACGTGTTATCAATCATGATCTAGATTTGATAAAACAATGGTCTGAGATTTGGTTGGTTGATTTCAACACTACAAAGACAATATCCCTTTTGATATCAAGGCGATTACAACCTTCTATTATTAACATAATTTTTGATAATAATGTAATTAACCCATCATCTAGCCATAAACACCTTGGCGTAACCTTCAATAAACGAGGTACCTGGCACGACCACGTTGAAACATTGATTATAAAGGCACAGCGTAAGCTGTCTATTCTTAGAGGACTTAAATATCTACTTGATCGGAAAAGTCTAGAGATCATACATGATCATCCAGTTTGGAGTATGCTGATGTTGTTTGGGACAACATCGACGACGCCCTGGTTAACAGGTTGGAACTTATTCAAAAAGAATCCCTTAGGATAATTACTGGAGTTACACGTAGTTGCTCCTCAGAAACTTTGTATATTGCAGCTGGTTTTGAAAAATTGTCCCAAAGGCGCCAACTACACCGCCTTACTATGTTATACAAAATAGTACATGGAATGGCTCCGTCATATTTGCATAGTTATCTCCCATTACTAACCCACAATCGAAATCCATACAGCATTCGTAATACTAACCAATTCACACCATCCATATCGGTGTAGAACTACGCTATACCATAGTTCATTCTTTCCAGCGAGTGTGCGCGATTGGAATACTCTGCCGGACCCTGTAAGAAATTCAGCCACACTCATTGAGTTCAAACGTAATGTTATGCACATGTATCCCACATCCACCCCTCCTCCATGGTATTCATTCTCGTCTCGCGAGACTCCCTACTGCGAGAAAGAGTCTCACGCGTAAATGGGAGCCATCCCCCCAAAATTTGGGGGGTGAGTAGGCGGCGTATGATTATCTGGCTTGTCACTGACCTGCTGACTCCGCCGAGTTAGAAGCGAATTGCTAAACATAACGTGGGCTATATAATTGGGAAATGACTCTTTCCGTTTCGGAGCATATCAATCGCGAACAAATTATTGTCGGTATGTATACTTGGCCGTGAAAGCGAGTTATCTAATACAGGAAGTAGTTCGCGGGTAGACACGGCTCGCTTTGAGAATGATGTCATGCTGCCTCGCTTTGAGATTGGAGATTCAAAAATGTCACCAGTTTACATGAGAGTCGCTTTGGTCTCCCGCGGGTAGACACGGCTCTCTTTGAGAATGCCATGGTATTATGTCGGACCACGTGAAAATAATATAATCCTGTGTCGTATAAGAAATGGTTGCAGTAATCTGAAGCAGGATCTGTTCAATAATCATTTAATAGCGGAACCAAAATGTATGTGTGGGCTGTCAAATGAAACTGCCGAGCATTATTTCTTACATTGTCCCCTCTTTTTACCTGCGGCACGCAGGTCTACGGGAGGCTCGCGTTGTTGTTGTTCTTGTTGTTCTTGTTCTTCTTGTGACTTTTTGAAATGCGCATGCGCTAAGAGAGTGTGATCTCTGCCACACTTTTCTTTTCAACCTCCAATCTCACATGACAACACTGCATTCAAGCGCGTTTGAATTCATTTGCAACTATATTCGGTGGAATGAATTATTGCTTCGTTAATTTCCGGATTGGATTTATTATACATGAGAATAGTGTGAATAACGTCAAAGGACCTACGAAGTAGGGTAGGCATTAGGACTCCGACACGCACTGGACTCTTGGACCCCCAGTTGAAATCCTGCCAATATTAAGATGGGCACGGCCCAAGTTAGAATCACCAGTGATTTTAATCAAAAATCAACAGAAATTTTCATCAAAAGTAGGTCAGCTCGAAACATGCTGGCAACAGTCCCCTAATGCACCTTCATGCCCAGTGTGAATAACGTCACAGGACATAAGAAGTAGGGTAGGCATTAGGACTCCTACGCACGCTGAACTCGTGGACCCCCAGTTGAAATCCTGCCTATATTAAGATAGGCACGGCTCAAGTTAGTTTCACCAGTGATTTTAATTATAAATCAGCAGAAATTTTCATCAAAAGTAGGTCAGCTCGAAACATGCTGGTAACAGTCCCCTAATGCACCTTCATGCCAAAAATCAAGGTTCTAATATCAACGGTAACACTCGGATATAACATATCTCTCAGATATAACATATATATATAAATATTAATATTCATGTCCCTGTTCAATTGTTTCTCTTGCTGTATTCCTCTTAATATTTTGTACTCTGCCTTTGACTGGTGTTTGTACAACAAAATATTGAATCTTGAATGCTTATTTTGCCGACGAAACGATTCAGATGGACTCACTCATTACCGGACAATTTCAAATGGTAGCCCACTTGGAAGAGACAGAAATGACTATGTACCCCTGTGCGCGAACAATACCTCGCAGTCTTATATTGTGCACTTTCGGTTACAAGCATGACATTTGGCAAATAGCTATTTTGAATGATTCTCTTTCGGAACACAGCCTCTCTATCCTCATTCTCGCAAGCCAGGGCCTTGATTCGCTGGTATTGATGTTCCCGTCCTCTTCCGCACTCACAATCCCTTTAGAATAGCATAAATCACTTCCGTAAATTCAATATCAGCGGACAATGCGCAGAAACATATTGCATTTGACATCATTCTCTCAAGTCAGAGCCCATTTCTGCTAGAATTTACTGGTTCTATACAAAATTCTATACGTTACTTTGTCAATCAGTTTTACGTATGGAATTACGTCATATATAGCAGATACTGGCCATAAAAACGATCTAGTTGACCTCGTGGCCAAAAGCTAGGGCCTTTGTTTTCCTGGAGGGGTTTTTGAGTTTGATTTTGATACTTAGATACCTTTCACATTGACTTCGCACTTGAATCACCTTCGGAATGACTTAGTGACAAACATATTCGCGAATTGAGTATAGGAAGATATCTATAGATACTGACTAGAAATGTTTCTTGTTTGCAGAATTTGATTTTAAAGAAAAGAAATTCATAAAATTAGCAACCTTCGAAAAGGCTTGGCCGAAAATGTCAGATGAGATGATATTTCTTAAGAATGAAATAGTTAATCATTTATATAGAAGAAGCAAACTATGTCTTGGTATTGACTTGCTGCGTGGAAAATAGTGGCAAGGAATTTAGTTCGCAGATCATAACGAACGTAAATGCAGAAACCTAATTAATTATTTTAATCGAATATCAAGACTGTAACAGGCCTCAATTTGAATAGTGAAAAAGTGTCATTATGCCTCTTGGACAGTTCGATAAAGCCTCAAATCCCATTCCGTAGTTTCACAGATCGAGGTGATAGATCTGATACTAAATTTATTGAAAAATAACTTTGAAGGAAATATAAATTTTCCATTTTGATCGGCAAATTAAGCGAGAAGGGAGACTGAAGAGCCCAGATTTTCGCGCTATGACTAAATCTTCGAAATTTGTTTGGATTTCCAAATATTTGAAAGCCTTCTTGATTTGCAAAAAGTAACGACTGAACCGAATGTTTTGAAACTTGGCATACACGATACTTGTACCAAAACATTGCCAAAGCCATCATGGTGAGTTCGTCTGTCAAATCGTCGGATTTTGAATGGGGAAAGTGAATATATCTATATGGTATCAGAACTATTACGCAATCCCTACAATTGTGGGTTACAAGTTGAAAATTACTTCCCTTGGCATAAAAACACAGGCAGATGGCGCTTTTTTCTACAATTACCACTGCCTCCGCTGATATGTCTTTCACTGTATTATCACCACTGCCGCAGGTTTTGACTACAATGTAGTCATTTCTCACTTGTTTATTCAACGACACTCGTTCCTTGCAAAACTCTCTACAATTATCTTGAATGATTTTAACTCTCCCGCTATTTATGATATTCCCACTCTACTGTTTGGGTTTTACGACAAAACAACGTCCATAAACATCGATATTCAAAAATGCTTAGGATCATTTATCACAGACACTAAGCGATTTTAGTGTTCATAATCATATCGCGACCGTTGCATGCAGGCTGCTCACGTCGAGCGTACACTCGTCAAATGGTGCTCCCTCATTTCTTTTCTCTTGCTGACATTCATCTGTGTAGAGCTAAAATATTCATAATATTATTACCTTTGTTTGTCTCTCACTATTTCTTTTTTTTCTCGCTACTTACATCTGTTACAGAAGTATGCAATTGAACAAGTAATGTACCGACTCTTCTGCATTTTATATTATCAATGTCTCCGTTTAAACAACATGTATCATATATTATATCTATCGGGGGACACGCTAACGAGCCTTGGGCTCATTGTGCCTCCATTGTAAACAGTGTTTGCAATAAATTTGTTTAAACCAAAGTACAATTTAAACTTTAAAAAGCTAGCTAAAACTTGTTGAGCTGATATTTCACGGCGGATGTCTGAGTGAAGTGTCACTGTTATAATTAGAAACAGAAATACGGATGTTTGCATGGTCTTGATCAGAAGGGGGTAGATTAATGTAAACAAGTAGGACTAATAGATAATTAGCTTACCATAATACTGCGGAAATGAGTTTTGGAAAGGGAAATTTAACAGACAAAATAATAGTAGCCAAGCCCAAGCTAAGGCAATCTGTTTAATTGTTCCAGTTCCTCGGAAACTAAATTTTTAATCCTAATATTGAAGCACTTCTATTTATAATTTTGATTTCATTTTTTCATCAAATGTTAGAGGAAATAGTGAATATTTGATTGAAGAAATAATAAAAAAACTGACCAATTTTGACCCTCTAAGGGAATAGCTATCCTTAAACCCCCAATACCGGTTGAACAACTTTTGTGTGACCGGTGTAATTTAATAGAGGACGAGGTGCACTTTGTGTTGTCTTGCTCAATTCATGATGCTCAAAGGGATATCCTGTTCACCAAGGTCACGGCCAGTTACCCTGGCTTTGATGAATTGTCCGATGAAGATAAATTTATCTTCATCATGAATTTATCTTCATCATGTCGTTGGTGGATGTACCTTTAACTAGCACAATATACAATACCAGAAGTTCATATCTCTCATGAACTTCTGATATATCTCAATGTGTCTGTTCTGTATTGATTTGATTTTATTATTCTGTCATATTATGTACTCTACCCTATATACTGGGTGTTCGTACAATAAAGTTGAATCTTGAATCTGGTTGAATTGTTCATCTTTCCAATGATATCTTGATCCCCACTTTACGTGGTGCACACTACAAGATTCTTGAATACAATTTTCCTTGAATTTTAGCAAAGCAACCATGGATTTCACTCTGGATCACTATTGAGAATTTGGAAGTAGGCCTAGTGACTTAATTTCACAGATTGACAGAGGATAGTATACCATAAGTCGACATTTTGGCCTATACGTGACGCGGCTGAAATCGAAAAAAAAAAATGTCCTAAACATAATTGCTTTTTACTGTAACGGCAAAAGAAATATATGAACACAATATCTGAAAGTTTTTGCTCGATTGCATTATGATTATATAGTTATGACATGAAATTGAAATTCGCACCATGAGCTATTTCGTGGAAATCGAATCGTTCAAACACCCGCACACACCATGCAACGACCTCTTGGACCAATTTTTTTTTCCCAACAGTAGAGATATAATGTCACCGCATACCCCCCATCCTCGCTAAACCAGGGGTGTCTCTATCTTCACCTTTGGAAACTATGACGTTGTGAAAATGCATATATTCAGGTAAAATGAGATTTTCGTCCAAGGGGTCCTTCGTGTCTAAATGTATGTTTAAATGACTCTAAAGGATATGTGACGACAATACGGGAATAACTCCCTTGTATGTGATGGTAATCAAGCTGAATTTCTTTTTCAATCCAAAACCTGCCTAATCAGATTTTTCTAGAATTTTACATACTGAAATATCAGCCTCGAAAAAATTGTGATGTTCCATTGTATAAAAATGGAGATATGATATGATCAAAATGTGCTTCTCGGCCTGATTTGGTATTTTTGAGGCATTTACAGTGAGCATTTTCTCTTATAGCAAAAATATGACACCTCAAACCAAAATAATTTGTCACACAATATATTAGGAAGTTTGTTTATTGGAAAGAACCACGAATGGTTTTGGTTTGAGGTGTCATATTTTTGCTACAGGATAAAATCCTTCATGAAAATGCCCCAAAAATACCAAAATATTAAAGTCAGGGATTTTTCGATTTCAACCGCACCACGTGGAGGCCAAAATGCCACCTTATCGTACCATCTCCTTTTCTCGGCAGCGTACCGTAGACTTTCGTCGGTACAGCTGTAGGTTCCGGGGTCAAATATAATACATAAACACCAAGATGACCTACGTAGACTATTTCTCAGTCGACCCAAGAGTTAAGTAGGCCACATGTGTGTGCTTGTGAAGTTGTGTGCTTAATGTTTGTTGAGTTTCGATCAGGAAATATTATCACTTGATTGTTCGGACAGTTATCCTTTCATGTCTATAGATGACGTTTGGTAAGTAGTTATTCAACACCACAAAGTTACCGTCGGAAGTATTATGGCTGTGAAGATGTGCCCACGAGAAATGAGTAGGCCTATACTTTCGATTTCGATTTCTCGTCAAGATGTCAAAACACAGTGACACTGTTAGCTAAGGAAGGGAGACGCTTTGACTCTTAGCTATACTTTCTCAAGCATAAGAGAACAAACAGCGTTTTGGGAATATAGCACCATGTAATTTTGTCTTGTAGCACCAGTGAAAAATACCCATCGAGTTAAGAGTGGATTTATAGATAAACATCAAAGTTAAAAGAGAGAGAACAAACTGGATATAGCTTTACAGATAAACAAAAAAAAAACACAACAGGACTGAGGTGACTACATTACAGGGAAACGTGCCAGGACTTTCGCAAGATCAGGCGCGGTGGAAAGAGCTGTTTAATATTGGGGGGGGATGTCCTACCACATTGGGTGACTGCCCCATGGATATTATGAATTTTTAGACTTCATTTCAGAAGCATATAATGCATGTTTCGGTTTGAAAATTCTTGCATGCCGAACTGCCCAAAACATCGGCTGTCTATTTTATCCAGTAAAATGGGATTATGGATCGTTCAGGCTCTTTTGTAATATGCTGGAGTTAAGTTCTGGCTCCCGATAATTCCAGTGTATTAAAACAGAGTCTGAACGATCCATTTTATTGGACTAGGTCTAATATGGTCAATTCACAATATAGTTCAAGTTAATCCCTGGACAATGCTATCTTGTCCATGTGTTGGTGACACTGGTGCATGCAGCATGTGGGCCAGACAGCATTGTCCAGGGATTAACTCGAACTATAGTGGGAATTGGCCGTTAAACTTTTTGTCGAAGGACCAATCAAACATAACTCTTGGGGCAGTTAACTGCTTGAATATTTCCCATTAGTTGAATGATCGAGTCTAACCTGTTTTGTTTTA
>JAVTVY010030340.1:0-12415 GCA_036873755.1 Hanleya hanleyi | reverse complement strand
CCAGACACCACTGCCGTCATCCTTCATTCCACGTCCGACCACAGTGCTATGGACAAACAGCAGCTGCCTCTGAACACAGCGTCTCCCAAACCGCGCAAAGCGCAAGTGGGCTTTGTGGTGACAGTGCTAACCCTGCTGAGTGTGTTGTACGGAGGTGTGTTTTACGACGTAGCCTATGTCAGCACGTTACTTAACCAACTGAGAACACCAGCCACCAGTCAAAGCGGTCTACAGATAGCACCAGTGAACCCCGTATCGAGCCCAGTCACCACCACCACACCCCGTGTACAAGCCACAACGAGTGTAAGCTCCACACCTACACCAAAAACACCTACTACGTCTGAAAACCCACCGGATTTCATCCCTCACACTGAACAGACAACGACGACCCACGTTGTACCCACCCCCATCATCAACCCTCGCAGTGAACAGACAACGACGACCGACGTTGTCACTCCAGTTCACCCGTACGAAATTTACAAGAGCGGGTTACCACGACAACGGATACACCTCCAACCATGGACCCCCGTTGGCAGCATCCCTTCACTTGCGTCATCGCAGAACCGACGGGCTCCGGCAAAACGCACTTCGTCAGGAAGCTCCTGGAACACGCCGACAGCATGATCACCCCACCTATTGCTCGAGTCGTGTGGTGTTATGGAGAATGGCAGGAAGCGTATGCAGCAATGCCCCACATCACGTTCGTGGAAGGCCTACCCAATCTGGCCGATTTGGAACCCGACACCTTGGTGGTTCTGGATGATCTCATGGCGGAGACGGATGCGCGGGTCACCCAACTCTTTACCAATTGCAGCTACCATCGACGGCTCAGCATCATCTACATTGTGCAGAATCTGTTCAGTAAAAACAAAGAACATCGGAACATCAGCTTAAATGCCCACTACCTGGTGGTCTTCAAAAACCCCGAGAGATACCATTCAACTGCTGCACCTGGCGAGACAGATGTATCCCGGCCGCACACCGTTTGCGTTGGAAGCCTTTAAAGATGCCACAACCCCTCAGCACGGGTATATGCTCTTCGACCTCAAGCAAGCTACCCCCGAACATCTTCGACTACGGACCGGCATCTTTCCCGGAGAGGCCCACCACGTGTACATGCAAAAATAATGTAAACACACCCACAGTGGCTCCCCCAGCTGGGGTGTGTGTGTGTTTGATGATGGAGATACTCAAAAGAATGAATACCACAGCATGGTTATGTTCTCTGAAGTAGATAAAAAGGGCAGAGTTGTGGGTTCTAGCATTAGTTGTACATGATGTCTGCGCGAGTACGGAAGCACGCTCCCACGCTCCGTGTATTGAAGACGGCCCCACCCGAGTTGGTCCGAAGCATTGTACGTGGTGCGGACCCTGACCTTGTACGCTGTCTGTGCGAGATCGGATACAACCTGTTAAAAGGCAACGTACCACTGACTCCGGCTCAGAAGACCAAGTTGGCCAAGCATAAGACAGGTCGCCGAACCCTAGTCCAGAAGCGGGTCCCTCAAACACAAAAGAAAAAGATTTTACAGAAAGGCGGCTTTCTCGGGGCCATCTTAGCACCGTTGGCCGCTTCCGTGTTGGGTCCAGTATTGGGTGGACTCTTCGGCCGACAATGAACCACACGAAAAAAAATGGTCCTCGTCGAACCACGGTTCCTTCAAACCCTCCAATCGCCCTACCCTGTCCCACCTACGGTGAAGACCATAAACACCCTCGATGGAGAGATGCAACAGATCTTACAGAGACCGGGGTTAAGCGACAGTGAGAAAGTACAACGGTACAATGAAACGCTTCAACGGTACATGACGTTCATGGACCAATACAAAACCCTGTCTACCCCACCACCACCACCACCACCACCACCACGTGACACACCGCCGACCTCAGCACCGCTCCAACAGCCGCCATTACCAGGGGTACCACCCACAGTCCCACAGTGGGTGGAAGACGAAGTGCTGAAGAGTGTAGCTGCATCGTTCAAGAAACAAGCTGGCCTGGTATTACAACGGATGAAACAGAATCCTAACATGACTTGGAATGATAAAGGCGAACTCCTGGTACAGAATCAGGTGGTTCTCGGCACCCACATGACGGATTTAGTGAATGACCTGATGCGTCAACGCAGATCGCACACGGATCCTCGAGGATGGGAGGTCTTCGCTCAAGGCCTGAAATACATGCATGTACCACAGGAATTGGTGGGGAACCCCCACCGATGGGCCTTTATGCAGCAAACCCAGCAATCGCCGAGTGGCCCACTACCTTCTTGGGAATCCGAATGGCAACCGGAGTCACCCCCCAAAACACCACCACAACGGGCACCTTATTTTCGCGCCTTTAAAAAACCACCCTTGATCAAGACATCCCACATCTCCAGAGCCGTGACACGTAGCAAGTCACCGCGACGAACACGACGCCGGCCACAACCGCACAAGGCTTGGAACACCTATTAAAACCAACAGCAGAAGCAGGACAGCTCAGTCGCCATGTTTTACCTCACCCTACCCAGTAACAGTTCGCTGGATGTGTTTCCTGACAACACCGTGGCCAAGTACGTGACCCAGTTACCGCAACCGTTGCATTTACCTGGACGATGGGAATGTGGCCTTGTGGATATCCAATATCCTTACTCGTGGTACAACGTGTGAGCCAATGAAGTGTGGTACGACGTGACCTACGAAGGAAAAGACACCCGACTCAAAATTCAAAACCCATCCAAGCCTATCCCTTCAAGAATCACGTGGACTTCGATTACAACGCACACAACGACAAGGCACAGCTTACCGTCACCGCCAACGCGAGTGTCGTACTGAGTCCTATCCTACAGCAAATGCTGGGCTTCGATCTACAGACGTTCGCTGGTCCCACCGCCCACCAAGGCGAGATCCCGATGGATATGAAGTCGGGTATGTACGGACTCTACGTCTACTCGGACGTGGTGAACAACCACATCGTGGGCGATATCAACACACCTCTGTTACGGGTGGTGCCCATTAATAATAAGTATGGCGATCAAGTCACCCACAGTTTCACCCACATGCTCTACCTGCCCGTACGACAAACCCACATCAACACGATCACGGTGGATATAAGAGATGACACGGGACGACCGGTGGCATTCCAACGCGGGAAAGTGGTGCTGACACTTCATTTTCGACAAGCACGTGCTCTCCACTTTGTATAATGAAGGTGCCTTACGAGTGCGATGCATGCAGCTATATGGACTATTATGCCCAACAGGCCGGGGGTGGCTTTCCGGTTTTCAGTGGTGCACGCATGCAACGAGGACATGGACTGGGGAACATACTCGGCAGCATCGTCAACACGTTCCTGTCCTTGGTGACGCGTGGGGTGAAAGCAATCGGCAAACTAGCGGTACGCAGTGGACTGCAAGTGGCCGGTGATGTCTTGGGGGTACGGCACCCAAAGAAGCCTTGAAACGGCGGGCCAAAGAAGCGGGAGGCGTCTTGGTGGTCAAAGCACAACGTACCGCAGAGAATAAAAGACCTGCACCACCGAGACCACTCACCAGTCGACGACCGACCCAGCGACGACGCACATCGAAGACCCGGGATATCTTTTCTTAGAACATGTCCTTGATCCACGCCGAGTCCTGCCCCTCCACCAACAGTGAATTTGATCTGTGGACCGTACCGCCCACCCAGACCAGTGCCGAACAAGGATTATGGGTGGAGCATCTCCCGATCTCCAGCATCAACGCAACAGGGTCCATCGAGTTCACCATCAGTAATGCGGATACGACCTATGTGGATTTAGCCCATACATACTTGTATGTGACAGCCAAGATCGTCAATGGAGATGACACCAGAATCGCCGACCAAGCAACGGTGGGCCCCACGAATCTCTGGCTGCACTCGATGTTTCAACAGGTGGATATATTTCTCAGCGACAAACTCATCAGTGACTCGACCAACACGTACCCCTATCGAGCCTACATCGAGACGCTGCTGTAGCATGGGCGAGAGTCTAAAAAATCTCAACTGACAGCCGCTTTATTCTACCAGGACAAAGCTGAGCACATGGGCGCCGAGAACGACAATACGGGATATAGCAAACGGAAGGCTTTGACCGCGAACGGCGTCTCGGTGGATCTCATGGGTCGACTGCACGCAGACATGTTCATGCAAGACCGGTACCTCTTGAACAAGGTCCCCAACAAAATCCGACTGATACGAGCGCCTCCGACCTTCGCCTTGATGGCCACTAACGTAGAGGGGCATGCAGCTGACTATAAGATTGTCATCGAAGACGCAGTCCTGTATGTCTGAAAAGTGAAACCGAATCCAGCCGTCCAATTGGGACACATGAAAGCCTTGGAAACAAAACCAGTACCCTATCCGACGTGTGCAAACCAAAGTGTTCTCTGTGTCTGCTGGAAATACGAGCGCCAACAAGGAAAACCTGTTCCTGGGGGAACTACCCAAGCGATTGATCCTGGCCTGTGTGGAAAATACCTGTTTCAGCGGAGCCTACCCAGAGAATCCGTTTGACTTTAAACATTTCGGCATTAATTTTGTGGCCCTGCATGTGGATGGACAACAGGTGCCAGCCACGGCCTTAACACCGAACTTTGGGCGGAGGAATTTCATTCGAGCCTATCAGAGCCTGTTTACAGCCACCGGACAAATCAACCAGGACGAAGGGAATTTCATCAGTCGGGAGGACTACGGGAGCGGATACACGTTGTTCTGCTTCGATTTGACCCCCACCTTAGAGAACGACCATCAGCTGGCCCTGGCCAAGCAAGGCAATTTACGGTTGGAAATCCACTTTCAACGAGCCCTCCGGAGCACCGTCAATGTGATCTGCTAAGCCGAGTTTGACAACATCATTCAAGTGAACAAAGCGCGCAACGTCCTGTGTGACTTCTCCACCTAACATGGATACAGACTACATAACCATCGTGCTGGAGAATGACCCAGAGACACGTATGGTGTTTTAAGGGGTGTTGGCCCGAGATGTGTTCCCATTAGACCGTATGTATCCTGCTGCTTACGTTCTCAACACGGACCCGATGGATCGGCCCGGTGAACATTGGGTGGCCGTGTACTTCACAGAACAGCAGGGCGAATACTTTGACCCGTACGGCCTGCCACCCCTGCATACCGATTTAACAGACTTCATGGATCAAGGCACAGAGACGTGATATTGGAACAGTCAAACGTTGCAAAGCCTGACCAGTAGCGTGTGCGGACAATATTGCTTGTTTTACCTGTACCATCGATGCCGGGGAAGACCCTTATCTACCATC
Source organism: Hanleya hanleyi (assembly GCA_036873755.1). Lineage (NCBI taxonomy): Eukaryota > Metazoa > Mollusca > Polyplacophora > Lepidopleurida > Hanleyidae > Hanleya > Hanleya hanleyi. The sequence goes on along the minus strand of JAVTVY010030340.1, from coordinate 7,140 downwards.
GTACAGATGTTTGACGAGTACCCCAAGGCCGAAGACCGCGATGTACTCGTATATGAATGGGCTGCCCATCATTTCAATGTACAAACCCCGTTCTGGGCTTAAGTTTACAAGCCCCTTGCTCTGGGCTTAAGTTTACAAGCCCCTTGTTCTGGGCTTCAGTTCTTTCAATGTACAAGCCCCCTGTTCTGGGCTTCAGTTCTTTCAATGTACAAGCCCCTTGTTCTGGGCTTCAGGTTTCACGTGGTTGTTCTCACGTTGTTGTTGTTACTGAATAAAAAACAAAATGAGATCTCACCAAAAAACCCTGTGTTGTGTGTTTTATTCATAATGCATCAATGCCCAATGTGGAGATTCAGTCAAACTGAAATCAGTGGTGTAGGATGGGGCCAAAATGTAACCCATCAAGGTTAGAATGCAGGAGCACTATAGTAAAATAGAGAGCCAATGAAATCAGCCCACAGACCAAGTACGTGTTTTGGTCTAGGTTTGGAGCGGGCATTTCATTGAAGTGCGTGTATACGGTGAGTGAAGACTCGTCCAACACGTATAGATTAAGTTTATGACTATAAGTTATATGAACATAATGCATGAAACTGGTTTTGAACATCGTATTAGCCAATCAGTGGCCTAGAATGGAGCCAAAGCTAACCCATCCATGTCCAGAAAACATTACCCGGGTGTACAAGAACCCAGATGTAGGCGCGGACGTCAGCGAAAGCACACCGTGAGTACCCCAATTCGATTGGCTGATTGTTCGACCGCTGATTGGTTCTTTTTCTCGACCGCTGATTGGCTCTTTTTTCTTGACCGCTGATTGGTCCAAATGGACCTGCCCATTCTTCCCAGGTTCATTTTCAATCCCCTTTTTGTGCTCAAGCTCTGACTATAGCGATGCCGCAACATTGTCTCATTGGACCGTTTGACTTGGATGTGACCTTTTGTCCCGCGCGCGCACTTCCGGTGATGACGCGCGCGCGCGCTGCGGCCGGAGAACCCGCGCGCGAGCTACGGTGGGGGGCCGGGGCCCGCCGGGGGCGGAAAAGTTGGAGGTAGTGTTTGAGCATTCTGAAAAAAAACCGGAAGTGACGTCAAACACTTGCGCAGACCCACCAAACCACGTGAATGTTAGTCCAGGTGGATGCTCCCCCACATAGGCTTCACATGGATACCTCATACGACTCCATCGGCCCATTAGGGGCTCGCCTAGACCACAAAAACGTCTATTTCCATACCCTTGGGCTACCGCGCATGCGCAGAATGGTGACAACGCCCAAGCCGCTAGTCCAGTCAGATGCCCCTTGACGAATGCTTCACTTTGATACCTCACTCGACCCCACTGGACCATTAGTGGCTCCCCTAGATCCCAGAACGTCTATTTCCATACCCTTGGTCCACTGCGCATGCGCAGAATGGTGACAACGCCCGAGCCCCTAGTCTAGTCAGATGCCCCTTCACGAATGCTTCACATTGATACCTCACTCGACCCAATCGGACCATTAGGGGCTCCTCTAGACCCCGAACCGTCTATTTCCATACCCTTTGTCCACCGCACATGCGCAGAATGACGCTATTTCAGCCCACTAGTCCAGTGAGATGCCTCTTCACGAATGCTTCACTTTGATACCTCACTCGACCCAATCGGACCATTATTGGTTTCCCTAGCTCCAAAACGTCTATTTTCATACCCTTTGGCCACCGCGCATGCGCAGAATGGTGACAACGCACGAGCCCCTAGTCTAGTCAGATGCCCCTTCACGAATGCTTCACATTGATACCTCACTCGACCCAATCGGACCATTAGGGGCTCCCCTAGACCCCGAAACGTCTATTTCCATACCCTTTGTCCACCGCGCATGCGCAGAATGACGCTATTTCAACCCACTAGTCCAGTGAGATGCCCCTTCACGAATGCTTCACTTTGATACGTCACTCGACCCAATCGGACCATTGTTGGCTTCCCTAGCTCCAAAACGTCTATTTTCATACCCTCTGGCCACCGCGCATGCGCAGAATGCCGATATTTCAACCCCACACCCAGCCCATCAGATGCCCCTTCACGAATGCTTCACATTGATACCTCATATGACCCCACTCGACCAATAGTGGCTCCCGTAGATGCCAAAACGTCTATTTCCATACCCTTGGTGCACACGAGTTGTCTCGCTTGCGTCAGTGTGTGCAGATGGCGCTATGGATAGGATCGACGCCGTGATGTGGAAAGGGCGTCCCCACACCATCCTGGAGCCGCCATTTTGTTTGTTGATTTTTTGCGGAGATACACGGGACAATAAACGCTCGATCCTAGGGTGGTACAGATGCTAGACTGATCCTATTAACATGGTACAACACCTATAGATTATGTTTATTACTAGGGCGTCAGCGAAATCCTAGTACCCGTCCTCCGCATGGCAGAACTGTACAACGCAGAACAAGTCAGGACATGCCTTGATCTCGATGCCGCCATTGGAACCCACCAGTTTGGGAGTCAATGGCGGCATGGGGAAAAAACCCAGACAAACAAGTCTATACATGTCCAAAAGTCACGCCTCATTCACACCAAACGGAAGTGACGTCATATGCAAATTTCTGAGGTCAAAGGTCAATTGGACTCGAACAGCGTATTTAAATTTTGGGGACTACTTTTTCTCCGCGGAGGCAGAACGAATCACCGCCAAACCGCATCACCGCGGAAGAATACATGAATACTCGCTTCTGATTGGCTGTCGCTATAAAATGCCGCCATTCCATGTTTTAAAATGGCGGTGTTTTTAGACGGCCATGAACGCGCCGTCGCCGCCATCTTGCACCCACACGCCGCCATCTTGCACCCACAGAACGCGCCGCCATTTGCACCCACACGCCGCCATCTTGCACCCACAGAACGTGCCGCGATCTTGCACCCACACGCCGCCATCTTGTACCCACGCGCCGCCATCTTGCACCCACACGCCGCCATCTTGCACCCACACGCCGCCATCTTGCACCCACAGAACGCGCCGCCATCTTGCACCCACAGAACGCGCCGCCATCTTGTCCTGTCCAATGAAAACGCCTCTTTCATCCCAACCGGAAGTGACGTCATTTTTACATCCGGGTGAAATAGGGCTCAAACAGGGTAGACGCCACTACTCAGGCCGGATCATCCATCAATAACAGAATTGGCGTTGACGATCTGTCTCAGGTTGTACGTCATGCCTAAAAAATTATCGAGTAATTAACAACACTGACAATCTGTCTTAGGTTGTATGTCAGTGCCAAGTTTGTGAAGGTATTCCAAGTATATAGAAGAGGTAAAAATTAACAAGGTAGCTGGAGGTGACCAGGGGAGGTGGTGGGCTCAAGTTGAAGCCACAAAGGCGAAAACGACTTTCTTCGATTAAAAAGAGACCAGAACTGACAGAGAAATCAAATATGAACATGAGGTGGACGCGAATTGTGACGTGGTCTGATCCGATTGGCCAAGAAGTAGGTGGAGACGTCATTCAGTGCGGCTCACCTCATTACCCCAAAAACTGAAATGACGTTATCGGACAATTTGCACAGTAGTCTGTTTAGAGTTACCTTCCATGGACCACCGCAAGCTCCACTCTCCAACATAAAACATATTACGTTCCGTAATTATTATTTATGTAGGCAGACGCGCCACAATTAAATTGCAGGCAGAGGCTTGGCTCGTTTGTTTCTTGTAAACTTCAACAACAAAACAAGTTTGTGGAAATGTCATTTTAATAAAAATGACGTTTATTAATATAACGAAGAGAGGCGTATTAGCCCACCAGAAAGATTTCTTGTCAAAAATACATGAAATGCAAGTCACGTTATCTACCTCTTATACGAAGTATGTATTTGATTATGCAATGATATAGCCTCTCGATGAATACTCAGAAAGAACAAAGAAAGGTGAGGGGACAGAATAAATGAGGCCACACGCTAGCGTGCTAGCGCCCCCACCCCAAGCCTCGCTTATTAAGACCCTCCGCCTCACACTCCTCAGACCATAACAAACAGTCCCCAGACTGACCTTGGTAGATTTATGTTTTTGAGCGATCATCTCTGAGTAAACTGGGTAAAATTAAACAAGGGAAGTTAGATATCGCAATTACAGCCCCAGCTGAATTGCAATTCCTATATTAGATATATTATCTTGACGTTCATAAATTGATCCCACTTGATGCTGTTTATGGTGATATTGGTTGGCCTCGCTGAAAACTTTAAGAAATGTTAAAAATTTGAGATGTTTAGTTTCGATGGATAACTCTCGTTTAACGAAATTTATTTTTACATGGGATTGGTTACGCCAGGGTGGGTGGTGCACAAATTTATGTAATATCTTAAGTGATGTTGACTCAGGTAATGTTTATAATAGTATAAAACTGTGTGATCTTGAAATGTACCAAGCTCTATCCTTGAAGCAAACAGCAGATCGATGGTCGAGTATTATACAGAAAAAAAGCACAACTAAGGACTTACGTCACTTTCAAACATGAATACAAAACCGAAAATTATGTTTTATTTAATCTGTCAAAGATTGAAGGATCACTTGTTGCTCAATTTCGATGCGGTGTTTTGGCTTTTTTGAGGTCGTTAGACACCGCGGAGAAAATGTTAATGATAGAATCTGTACATTATGTGACGCTATACAAATTGAGAATGAAGAGCACTTTGTTTTCTACTGTTCAGTTTATGAAGATTAAAGACAAGATTTGTTCTTTGTTGGTATTATATTGAAATATAATACCAAACGCTGATAAGCTGAAATACCTTTTGGAAAATCATACAAGGAAATTTGGTCATTTTATCCGGAAAGCTTTTGTCAAGGGAGAAATGTTTTGTATGCATACCGAGCCACGTGATTCAAATATTTATTTGTTTAAATGGCTGGTAAGCCCGTATGGGATGAGTGGTGTTGTGTATTGTTTGATATATTTGTCTTGTTATGTACCTGCCACCATAAATAATAAAGAACTACTATGCTCTTCCCAGCAACACTTTGTTGACGATCTTTGAGCAGAAACAAAGACTTCATTTCCTGAGTAGATGTAAAAAAAACCGAACAAATTTTGATTATTTTATTCAAATTTTAATTCCACTTCTGGTATATAATAATAATAATAAATGTATTTCCTCTGGGTAACTTAATTAGCATAAAAGCGTCCAGGCAGAGTTAGTAAAATATGTATATGTATAAAATACATACAGAATGAACTGCATACAGAATAACACAAAGAATAGGTATATGTATCTCATGCATTAATTACATTATTTCTTAACCAAAGATCAATACACACAAGAACGTGTTTTCAATTATGTGTACCTTTCTATGTTAACAGATTACAATCAGTGATGGGCGATATTACAACAATATCATGGTATAAAATATTGTTATGATTGGCCCAACATGAGCCGCTGAAGATATTTCTAATTTGAGGGCACTGGGCAATCATATTAAATTTATTTTCATAACTTCATTTATTTTCACAAGAAGCAACATAATCGAGATTAGCAAGTGGAGCTTCACAACATAATATAATAAGCATCATGGGTCTCCTTCAGTTTAGTGTAGACATATATACCCTTGAATATCTGTTACCATGATTCAGTCATAATATTGTCTGTATTATATTGATGTTGACAAGGAATAAACACAATTATTTGATAGTATTATTAATTGTATATTGTTTATGATTAACATGAACTTTTTATTTGCTGGAATCCAGCCAATTGTTCCATATGGGCAATATTCTCATGAGCCATCACCATTCAATATGAATGTCAGAAGGAGGTGGGGGTGTCACAAGCAGTATTCCAGGTTGTCCATCCATATATTCTATTCCATGCCCCAATTTTTCAAGCACGTGAAATCAGGCAAACATTATTTGCGGGAAATATGACTTTCACATCCCTGGCTGCACATGCTGGTGGGGAACCCTCAATCCCAGGTTAATTACATTAGTGATTAGTTAACGTCCAACAAATGCAAATATGCTCAAATGACCCCAATATGATAAAATTAAAAGTCGCACACATGTAGTTTGAAACTTGCACGGACTTGCACCAATTATTTATTTGGGGTTATTTGTTCTAGAAATTGCTTGTCATTTTATAATTAATTGGTTATGGTGAAAACTGTTTTTAATATATCCCAGTAATTGCTCAAATAATGGAGAATAATAACCTGGACCCATTTTTAGCAACAACAAAAACAGCAGCATTCACATCTGTAAACGCTTAACCATAACAGGTAATGAATCAATCACTTTTTCGTTACAAAAGCAATACGACAAAAAATAGGCTTTAAATAATACACAGCAAACAATATTATATATACAATGAATCATAAAGAGAAGACAAGTTACCGTATTTTAAGATCAAAAGGCCCACAGAATACATGTTCCTTTAAAGGAATTTGCATAAGGAAAGTGAGGAGGGGGATTATATTTATAAGAGAATAACACTATATAGCGAACTAAGTCGAACAATCTGCAGAGAAAGCCTTTCATTAAGGTGCTATGATCCCTCGCGAAAATATTTTCGACACTTTATCATATTTTCTCAATTAATTTGCAATATGTAAATAAAAAACCCAGAGTAATATATTCTGAAATGTATTCATTCGCGAAAAGTTGTGTTCTTTTGTTCACTACAACTGAATTACTTGAAGTTAAATGGAGCGGTTTGAGAAAATTTAGCCTCTTAAACAATTGCTCCATAAATGTCGACACACCTTTACCAACAACGCCATTAGATACACTGCTACAGCTGAAACAGTCAAGGGAGCAATGATAATTATCGTAATATACATTTAACGTCCCTACAAATGTCCATAGAGCAACGATATTTTTAATAAAACACAATTTTGGTTTCAGAGTTTTGAAAACAATGACCGAAACCCGCTAACAATATATAGTTTTTGTTTAGAACCTATACATTTGTGTAGTAATTTGTATTAATATTTTCTGATTGACGGTTCGTCATTTTCATTCAAGAATTCGAGTAGTATCTTTACAGAAAAGAAAACCAAGTGACCATAGAAGCATGATTTATGTTATTAAATATATATATATATATTATATGTGACAGCATATGTAAGAGTTCGCGTCTGAGTGCATGAACAACATATACAGACTTCCGCTCTCGGGA
>JAVTVY010030339.1:0-11971 GCA_036873755.1 Hanleya hanleyi | reverse complement strand
TGGTCTTCTGAGCCGGAGTCAGTGGTACGTTGCCTTTTTAACAGGTTGTACCCGATCTCGCACAGACAGCGTACAAGGTCAGGGTCCGCACCGCGTACAATGGTTCGGACTAACTCGGGTGGGGCTGTCTTCAATACACGGAGCGTGGGAGCGTGCTTCCGTACTCGCGCAGACATCCTGTACAACTAATGCTAGAACCCACAACTCTGCCCTTTTTATCCACCTCACAGACAAAGTCAACCCTGCTGTGGTATTGATTCTTTTTATTATTCCCATCATCAAACACACAAACCCCAGCTGGAGGCGCCACTGTGGGTGTGTTTACATTATTTTTGCATGTACACGTGGTGGGTCTCTCCGGGAAAGATGCCGGTCCGTAGTCGAAGGTGGTCGGGGGTGGCTTGCTTGAGGTAGAAGAGCATATACCCGTGCTGAGGGGTTGTGGCATCTTTGAAGCAAACGCAAACGGTGTGCGGCCGGGATACATCTGTCTGGCCAGGTGCAGCAGTTGAGTGGTATCTCTCGGGTTTTTGAAGACCACCAGGTAGTGGGTATTTAAGCTGATATTCCGATGTTCTTTGTTTTTACTGAACAGATTCTGCACAATGTAGATGATGCTGAGCCGTCGATGATGGCTGCCTTTGGTAAAGAGTTGGGTGACCCGTGCATCCGTCTCCGCCATGAGATCATCCACAACCACCAAGGTGTCGGGTTCCAAATCGGCCAGGTTGGGTAGGCCTTCCACGAACGTGATGGGGGGCATTGCTGCATACGCTTCCTGCCATTCTCCGTAACACCACACGACTCGGGCAATGGGTGGAGTGATCATGCTGTCGGCGTGTTGAAGGAGCTTCCTGACGAAGTGCGTTTTGCCGGAGCTCGTCGGTCCTGCGATGACGCAGGTGAAGGGATGTTGCCACCGAGGGTCCATGGTTTGAGGTCTATCCGTTGTCGTGGTAACCCGCTCTTGTAAATTTCGTACGAGCGAACTGGAGTGGTGGTGGGTACAACGTCGGTCGTCGTTGTCTGTTCACGTTCAGAGATGGTGCTGGGGGTGGGTACAACGTGGGTGGTCGTCGTCGTTGTCGGTTCACTGTGAGGGATGAAATCCGGTGGGTCTTGAGACGTAGTAGGTGTACTTGGTGTAAGTGTAGAGCTCGACGTGGCTTGTACGTGGGGTGTGGTGGTGGTGGTGACTGGGCTCGATACGACTGGTGCTCTCTGTAGACCCGTTTCACTGATGGCTGGTGTTCTCAGTTGGTTAAGTAACGTACTGACATAGGCTACGTCGTAAAACACACCTCCGTACAACACACTCAGCAGGGTTAGCAATAGCACCCCAAAGACCACTTGCGCTTTGCGCGTTTTGCGAGACGCTGTCTTCGGAGGCAGCTGCTGTTGGTCCATAGCACTGGGGTCGGACGTGGAATGAAGGAGGACGGCAGTGGTGTCTGGTTTTATAGTCGTTTCACCTGGTTGGCAGCGACCCAGGAATTGAAGGAACTGGGCCAGCCTTGCCATTTTACGAAATGAAACAGTTTGCCACGTCGACGTTCCGTTTTCAAAATCTGCTCCACCGTGTAGTAGTCTTGCTGTGTTTTTACAACAGGCTGTAATTCCGTGTCGTAAAACGTCCCCAGCAACGTTTCCCCTTGGAGATCTTCCAGTTCATAGACTCGCCGCTGTCGGGGTAGGCGCCGTTTAATCAGGAAGTGCTCATCGCTCCAGTTGGGCAAGTAACTTTTCTCGAACTTGCCCTTGACTTTACTGATCCGTACAGGGTCGCCGACCTTGTACACCGCCTTCGTCGTTCGCTGCGATGGCCTGGGGTACAAGACACGCCGGACTTGGGCTTCATTGCGTTGGGTCACGGTAATGGGGGCTCTCTCTATACTTCGATGATAGGCTCGATTGTAACCCCTCACCAGTTTCGGGAGAACATCGATGTACCGCCTTGTATTCTTATAGGTGAAATATTTATACATGCGGCCTTTGAATGTCCTGTTGAACCTCTCCACCACGGAAGCCTTGGTCTCGTTGTACGTATGGAAGAAAAACACCTTCTGTTTCTTGAGAAAGGCTTGGAACGGTCTGTTGAGGAATTCCGTGCCTTCGTCGGTTTGCAAATACAAAGGTTTGCGCCCGGTCTTGAAGATGTCTTTGAACGCCGCTATGAGATTTGCCCCCGTTTTCGTCCGGATGGGTACCACCCACGCATACTTGGATAGGATATCGATGCACGTCAAGATATACCGATTCTCATCGTTGTGTTTGGCAAAGGCGCTCATATCCACCAAATCCGCTTGCCACTGGGCATCTATTCCTCCCACGATGACCCGGTTCCGTAGAAAATGGCGACGGACAGATCGATGTAAGGTATAGGTGTCTTGTCTTCTTAACCAATCTCGGACTTGGGCACGTTGTACCCCCTGGGGTTTGGCCGCTCGATAGAGAGCCGACAATGCACTATAGGCTGCCGGACTGTCGGGACTGTAGTATAAGTTATCCAACACCTTCTCCCAGCGCTTCATGGTGACAAAATGATGATGGACCCTGGCTCTATCGTTTATTTATAACGGGTATATCTTGGGCCTGAGTTTCTTTCTGATTTTCTTCGTGGACTTCCACAGTGGCCATGGTCAATGACCAGTCCAACTCGTCTGATGACCGCTTGATAAGCACTTCATCCACATCCACCACGGCATCTTCCAATGCAGACCATAGATCAGGGTGAAGGGTAAAATGCACTGTACCTCCATCTAGCCGAGCCAATTGAGCAAAGAAAGGGCCGCGTCGGATGTACACATCGTGACACAAGTGGATGAGGTCGCCGTCCAGTTCACCAGACAACACCCGTTTGAATTTGGTCCAGCCCTCCCGGGACAGACGAATGTGAGCCGGGCACGGTTGTGTAGGGTCCGTGTCTCCCACCACCTCCTCCATGATATCGACCTTATCCGCATACACGTGCAGGAAAACCTCGGGGGTCAAGCTGAAATACGCCAGTACTATATGCTCCGTCATGGTCAGTACGTGAATGGTACCAGATTTCACTGTCTCTCGTATTTATAGGGAGAACCCCGTGAGATCAAAGGATCAGGTGGTCATGTCATTGGGCTGACTGAGTCTAGCGGGGTAATCAATGGCATCGTCGTCGGGTTCATGTAGTTGTTCATGGGGTTCAGCCATTGGCCCCGCGGCTTCATCACGGATTTTTTCTTCTTCTTCATCGTTCTGGCCCGTCATGTGTGTGTGGGTGGCTTCATGAGGTGACCCTGTCATTCCAGCCTCTGCGCATTCTATACATATAGTATTTTCTCCATCCGCTTTTTTTTCATTAGGTTCATCTAGTGCGTGTTCGATAGCATGAGCCCATGCCAATTGGTGGGGTGATCGATCGTCGGGTATAAATAACTGGTCCACCAGAGGGCCTATTTTCTCCAAGGCTGACCACAGAGAGGGAGTTAGGAGGAAACTTCGAGCCGGCTCTTGGTAGCGTCCCACCCGTGGGTAGAGCGCAGTATGGTATACGTAGTTGGCCTTGTCCAGGTGGATCAGGTGTCCGTCTAACTCTCCGCTCAACACCCGTTTAAACTTAGTCCACCCATCACGCTGTAGTGTCACCGTATTCGATAAAGTCTCAGGGGACGCCCTCCAATCCCCGCCACTATCTTCCACCAGAGTCACATAATCTTCATAAACGTATAATCCCACCTGGTAAGGTGTAAGGGGGAGGATGGCTCGTAGGACGGATGACATGCTTGGTCCAAATGTCGAACGGTGAATGACACACACTCTGTCTGACCCTGGTATTTATAGTGTCAATACCACAGCGCCAGGGTGAATAGGGCACAGACTAGTATGAGGCCAACCAGCCGGTGCTGGTTGCGGCGTGAGCGCTCGTGGTCCATAGCCCGAGCATCAAGGATGGCTGTCATAGTCCAGTAGTGGTGAGTGATGGCACGCCTCTCCATCGAGTGCACTCTGTGGAGGACCGCTTCTGTGAACTCGTTCAGGATCTGGCGTCGTCCCTCGTTGTCGTCGCCATCTGCAAACATGGACCGGACCACTGCTCGGTAACCCGTGAATGAATTCACCACGGTGGCATACTGTAAAATGCGAGTCGCATGGGGCTGGGTCTCCGCCATGGCTCTGTAGAAATGAAGGTGTGGGATCCAGAGGGACGTGTTTTATAGACCAGATGTAGCTCTACGGGTATAGTCCGTGATACGTACTATTCTGATGGGTTAGTCCAAAAAAAGGGAGCAACAACAACAACACAGATTACAGATCAATCCTTTTATTATGCGTGAACAACATAGAAATGCATGTACTGACCTGTCTGTGGGAGGTTTCCCACAATGGCGTTCACCTTCGCGTCTTTTCGTGTACGTCCGTGTCTTTTCGTTAAAGTCCGTGTATCTTCGGTAAAGTCCGTAGGCATTGGGCAAGGAAGCTTTTTCCCGAGACCGAATCACCGCCAGACATGACTGCATCACCGCGGATGAATACATTCTTGCACTCACTCACACCACAGGTCGAGTGAGGTATCAAATTGAAGCATAGGTGAAGGAGCATTTAATGGACTGGGTGTGGAGTTGACATATCGATAAAAAATGGATATGACCTTGAACTGATCACGTGACCTCCCCGTGAGGGAAAAACCCCAGAACCAAGTCAGTACATGCATCCCATAGTCCCAGGTCACGCCCGATTCACGCAGACCGGAAGTGACGTCATACACCTGCGCACAACCGTGATGGAAAAACCCAGAACCAAGTCAGGACATGCATTCCACACAGGCAGAATGCAGGCAGGCAGACAGGAAGGCAGGCAGGTAGGAGGGCTGGCTGGCTGGCTGGCTGATCAAGTCAGGTCAGGTAAGTCAGATTGAATACACCCCTTTCCCTAAAAATAGACTCCTTTTATACATTTTGCTACTCGCGGCCATCTTGTACCCACCTCCCACATCTCACTGACACTGGCGGCCATCTTGTACCCACCTCCCACCAAATCACACTCGCGGCCATCTTGTACCCACCTCCCACATCTCACTCACACTGGCGGCCATCTTGTACCCACCTCCCACATCTTCCACTCACTGGCGGCCATCTTGTACAACATTGGCGGCCATCTTGTACCCACCTCCCACATCTCACTCACACTCGCGGCCATCTTGTACCCACCTCCCACACATCTATATATAGAGCGATAGATATCTTGATTATCATGATTTGTGAACATTGGCGGCCATCTTGTACCCACCTCCCACATCTCACTCACACTCGCGGCCATCTTGTACCCACCTCCCACATCATGACACTCGCGGCCATCTTGTACCCACCTCCCACATCTTGCACTCACTCACACTCGCGGCCATCTTGTACCCACCTCCCACACATCTATATATAGAGCGATAGATATCTTGATTATCATGATTTGTGAACATTGGCGGCCATCTTGTACCCACCTCCCACATCTCACTCACACTCGCGGCCATCTTGTACCCACCTCCCACATCATGACACTCGCGGCCATCTTGTACCCACCTCCCACATCTTGCACTCACTCACACTCGCGGCCATTGTACCCACCTCCCACATGGCGGCCATCTTGTACCCACCTCCCACATGGCGGCCAATCCCACATGGCGGCCATCTTGTACCCACCTCCCACATGGCGGCCATCTTGTACCCACCTCCCACACATCACGCATGCGCACACCGCCCCATTTTACACACTTATGACGTCACACCAGGTTCTGCGCATGCGCAGTGAGGCGCTATCTCATCAATTTGCGTTATGTATACTACTCAGCCAGTTGTTTCTGCAATAAATCAAGTATCGATGCTCAAATGCACTGCCGTCTTAATATTTCTGCATTGTAAGCTGTTCGATTTATATTTCTCTTCTTGATCGTAGTGTTTTACCCAAAAGCCTTGCCAGGGCGACTATTTTCGACTGCAATCATTACACAATCCGATCGTAAATCATATTATCCACTTAGTTCCAAGGCGACCTCATTTGGAGGACGCGTTGTGAAATATGGAATTTCTTAGCCACCATACAATTACGTAAAGTTCGACTTTTCAGTCACCAATTTTATATAACTTGTGTGCATGCGAGCTTAATATATTATGATGTGTTCTGATTTTAAGTTCTGTTTGTTTTGACAAAGCTATTTCCGAGATTCTATTTCATGACCCTTTAGGTCAGTTATTGTGAACATCTGCATGCGAACACAGCTATTTGTGAGAAACAGTTATATAATTTCAATTTATATGGTTTAACATTGCATAGTTATGTAAGTGCACTGAATTGTGCTTTGTGAATCCCAAAATCTGATGTGCATGTTTAGAAAATGAGACAGCCAGTTTCATTGTCATAACTGTGCTGAGAGTTTGATGAGTTTGGCACTGCACCCATTCATTTAGGGCAGTATAAAAGAGAATGTCTGACGGTTCCCAAATTACAGTTATACAATCGAACTGTCCTATCACTACCGGTATGATGAGTAGAGTCTTCCGATAGAGTTCACAAACTACGTGAAATGTTGTAAGCTGGAACGAAAATGCCTATAGTAAAAACTATATATATCATCAGAAATCTGTTGTTGTTGTCATCCATTCTAAGTCTCCGAGAAATCTCGCACTGGAATCTATATATCTGGATCGGGTTTTGTGGAAACCATCTCCCGAGTCAACAGACGGCCTTGCGTTATAATATCTAAGATCGCGTACAAGCCCCTGTCGTCTTGAAGACCGAAAATTTTACAATGGCGAGCGATGCTTCAGGATAAAAAAAGTTCCGGATACAAGAACATTGGTAAACAACAGCATCTGAAAAATGTCCACGTCTGCGTTTTCTAGCTTCTTTGGCGCTGTACCGGTGGTGGTAGCCTCGAATTCCATCACGAGGACGGCCTATTCTGGCATATTTCGACGACCTGCTGGCAGTTTCTTCATCGTTTGACGACATAGGACCCGCCTCCCTTTTTGCACCTGCTGAAGTATTGCAGACGGTAAGTCACCCAGACGGTGAAAACATTCGATGCCCTTGTGTGTTGGCCATTGTGAAATGTGCGATCCTGTTCAACTCCTCGTGTGAGTTTTCCTTGAACTGCCATGCAATTCTGACTGGACGGAATTCCAAACTGATGTCCACAACTGCCATGAGTGATGTCCATCATCTCAGTGATGAGATCGACCCAAACACTGTTCATTCCTATAACAGCGACAAGTTTCTCCTCTTCCTTGGTGACGTGGCAGCGTGTGCTAGAAACCTCTGGAACGAGTCCATTCCGTATATACAGTATCTACAGGTACAGTTTCATTCGTTTTGCTTAACAGAGCCTAATGGCTAGTGACTGAATATAACTTTGTTGTGATACATTTTCTGCCTGAACTTCCCCGAACTTTCCGTCTGACGTTGTGATTTTTCCATTGATTGACAATAGTGCGTGTGATGAACGGTCTGTAATTTACAGAAATGGGTCATGCCCTAACGAACTCCGAGACATTGTATTCTCATAACTTTCTTGGAACATTCTGGACTGAATCCTCAAACAGGTCGGTAACATGTATAGAACAATCGTCTTATGGTAATGCCTTATATGAACTGTTGGCATCTTTCGTATATTGTGCTCGTTTTGTTTTGTTTATTATCGATAATGCTGCATGCCCAGTGAAGTTGAAAAATCAATGATGAAACTGGTAGATTGCATGAACTTTGTGACTGATAAATTTAGTGATTTGCAGATTGGTAAATCTAGCCTTTGAACTTTGGATGAGAATATTGTGATGTGGTTCCACAATGATTTTTTAATTAGGACATTTATCGCGATCAGTTTCTATAATAGTGTAGCTGGTAAGCTAAACACTTAACGCATTTGGGCTAAATGAAACTAAGATTCTGATAGGTCCTTAATGCACTGAGTACATGCACGTACTAGTGATTGTAGCATATAAATGTTTGGTATAGGCTATGGAAGCCTGGTTGATGTCGGCTGACGAGCCCTTACACTCCCCGGTTAGGCTATAAGAGCCTGGATATTTGTGGTTATTTGTGGTTATCTGTTTTTGTATCATCCTGAATTTTTGTTATTATTGTTTGGATCCTCAGATATAAGTCTAAGACGTTGGATGACAAATTGGTTTCAATTAACACGTATTGACAACTTCCTTAAGTGCAGTACATATTGTGTCCATGTCAGTCATAAAACTTCTAGCTTTCATAATGAGTAACATAAGGTCCAAATGTTAACCTTTCGGGATGAGGTATGAATCAGCACTGACCATGCTAGAGAAATCTGATACTTGGTGATAACCATGGTAAAATGTTGTGAGAAATAACCACAGGATAATTGTGTCTGTTTGAATATTTTTGTTGCAACAATATTGAGGTACCATGCAGTGGTATGAGTTGGACAATGTGTGTTGTCATTTCGTGCAGAATTCATTTGTCAGAACTGATCGAGTTTCCCCACGTGAATCCTTTCTACTGACATCACAATGAGTTTTATTGCACTGAACTGGTAGCTTCATTAGCTTAGGTTTGAGTTTTGACATTTTGATACCGTTAAATGTTATTTGTTTTGGCCATTTTGTTTTGATTTTCATGTACACGTAATGTCCTGGTAAACTGCTTTGCTTTCCATGTAGTGTTCTGGCGAATTGTTTTCTTTTTGTGTCATGTTTTGTAAATTGTTTTGATTTGGTGTAATGTTTTGGTACATTACGTTGACTTTGCGACTGAGGTGCTTGAAATGTTTTCAGGCAATTGACATGTGCACACTTGTGGTGTGACTGGCATGTAGTATCACATACCTAGACTATTTGCGTTGAAAACTTTTGATAACTACGGAATTATGACCTTACGCTATGAACATGGACCATGCTAAGTGAATAATGGTTCACGATATTTAACTGATATTGCGGATAACAACTCAGCTATGAATACGGACTATTCTATGAACTTATCATTTTAATGAATTATGCATTTTGTTTTTCTACTTTGAGATGAGTATCACCCATCTTCCATCTCTGGGGGGTGTGTGACATATGGAATTTCTTAGCCACCATGCAATTACGTAAAGTTCGACTTTTCAATCAGCAATTTTATATAATTTGTAGGCATGCGAGCTTAATGTATTATGATGTGTTCGGATTTTAAGTTCTGGTTGTTTTGACAAAGCTGTTTCCGAGATTCTATTTCATGACCCTTTAGGTCAGTTATTGTGAACATCTGCGAACACAGCTATTTATGAGAAACAGTTATAGTCCCCGAGGCCCGCCCTCTGTACAGACGTTTTGGTCTTTGATATATGTTGGCATTGTGAGAAGTTGATGCTGGGTCGACATCGGGCCTTACAGACTAGTCTTTTGTGTTAAATGACGTCATTTTCATCTGACGACGACACAGCTCACCAATCCCCAGTGTACGAGTTGTCACAGCTCACCAATTATCAGTATACGAGTTGTCAGGGCATTTCCATCATAGCTCTCTAGATTTGTATCTAATACCGCTTATGCCGGTGCTAGGGGCCGTGTGGTCATGTCATCCAAGTTGCCACATGAACAGGTACCATAAAAGGGTGCCTGAGATACAACACATATCACGAATCGTTAGATTCTTGGTATGTGCTTTAGAATAGCTTAACCAGAAGACTATACTGTGAAGTCATGTGACTCTGTCAGTATGTCGGCACTTCTTCCCACTTCCCTTATATGCGTTGTAATATAATTTCAATTTATATGGTTTAACATTGCATAGTTATGTAAGTGCACTGAATTGTACTTTGTGAATCCCAAAATCTGATGTGCATGTTCAGAAAATGAGACAGTTAGCCAGTTTCATTGTCATAACTGTGCTGAGAGTTTGATGAGTTTGACACTGCACCCATTCATTTAGAGCAGTATAAAAGAGAATGTCTGATGGTTCCCAAATTACAGTTACGAGCTTTCATTGAAGAGATCGAACTGTCCTATCACTACCGGTATGATGAGTAGAGGCTACCGACAAACTACGTGAAATGTTGTAAGCTGGAACGAAAATGCATACAGTAAAAACTATATATATCATCAGAAATCTGTTGTTGTTGTCATCCATTCTAAGTCTTCGAGACATCTCGTAGCCGAAACTGGAATCTATATATCTGGAACGGGTTTAGACACCATCTCCCGAGTCAAAAAACGGCCTTGCGTTATAATATCCAAAATTCTACAGCGTGTGTAATATTTATAGTTGAAATTTTCTTTTGTTTTGTCGCGATCCACATTATTTTCTATGTCGAGATCATCCCTCTTGGCTAAACAGTGCGTTTTAGGTCAAGTTATTTCTGGTTTGTACTATACTCAATGGAAGCTTTGTTACATCGTTCAAGGTCAAGTTATTTCTAATCTGTACTGTACTCAATGGGGGCTATGTTACATTGCGTTTATGGTCAAGTTATAATTTGTCTGTACTGTACTCTATGGGGGTTTTGTTACATGGTGTTTAAGATCAAGTTATTTCCGGTCTGTACCGTACTCTGTGGAGGTTTTGTTACATTGTGTTTAAGGTCAAGTTATTTCTCGTCTTTATTGTACTATATGGGGATTCTGTTACATGTTGTTTAAGATCAAGTTATTTCCGGCCTGTATTGTACTCTATGGGGGTTTGTTACATTGCGTTAAATGTCAAGTTATTTTTGGTCTATATTGTACTGTATAGGGATTTTGTTACATTGCGTTTAAGGTCGAGTTATTCTGGTCTGTAGGGCCTACTGTACTCTATAGGGGTTTGTTACATTGCGTTTAAGGTCAAGTTGTTTCAGGTTTGTTCTGTACTATTTGGGGATTTTGTTATATTGGGTTTAAGGTCAAGTTATTCTGGTCTGTACTGTACTCTATAGGGGGTTTGTTACATTGCGTTTAAGGTCAAGTTATTCTGGTCTGTACTGTACTCTATAATGGTTTATTACATTGCGTTTAAGGTCAGGTTATTTCACGTTTGTTCTGTACTATTTGGGGATTTTGTTACATTGCCTTTAATGTCAAGTTATTCTGGTCTGTACTGTTTCCTATATTATATTACATTGTTGCGTTATTTCTGTACTGTACTATATGGGAAAACAGAGCTAAGGGTCAGGAGGTTAGGAAAGACTCGAAAATTAATGA
The DNA here is from genome assembly GCA_036873755.1 of Hanleya hanleyi. NCBI lineage: Eukaryota > Metazoa > Mollusca > Polyplacophora > Lepidopleurida > Hanleyidae > Hanleya > Hanleya hanleyi. Next base: position 815 of record JAVTVY010030339.1, on the reverse strand, counting down.
TGCGGCCGGTGAAGATTCGGAGAGCAACGAATGTAGTCAAATAGATTATAAGACTGCCGATGAGTTCAAAGACAGCAGCTGATGATAAGAGAGATCGAGCAATGGTCGTAGGGGCATGCCTATCAATGTATATGTAAACATATTTGTTATATCCGTGAGAACGGCGCTCTTCGTCCTGATCCACGTAATTCGACTCCAGCTCGAGTTTCCATACACAGGCTGAAATATATATTTATTTCAGGAAAGAAATGGGGATTGACGAACAGGCAAAGGTCTACCTCAACGCCTCTCCCTGAAATTGATACATAAGATTATTCTAGCAATTAAACGCAAAGTTAAAATGGTGGTGAAAAAAATGCCTTCGTATTGACAACAAGTTGTATGACCCCATATTAATAGAATGCCAGTTCTTATTCAGAACAAACATCTGTGGCGCCCGACACCGAAGAAGCGCTTCATTCGCCTCCATGTTTACAAAGCACAAAACTATAATCACAATGATTTGTACATGGGGACAAGTATCGCGGACAAACAGTCCACCAGCAGAATCTCACCGTATATATAGGCAACAAACGCAACATTAAAAGGGCGCTGGAAAACGAATCCAGAGTACTGTCAAGAAGCCATTTGACCCCACAGACAAATATCGCCCTTTGAGGCAGGACGCCGACCAGGAGCTTCATTCTCCACCACGTTTACAAGTCCCTATACTACAATGACAAGGATTTGTACAGAGGGAAAGTATCAGGGACGAAACGTCTACCAGCAGAATCTCGCAGTATCCCAGCAGAATCTTAAAACAAGACACTAGTTCT
>JAVTVY010030338.1:0-13268 GCA_036873755.1 Hanleya hanleyi | reverse complement strand
TGATGAATCACTCGCCTTTGATTTACTCCTCGGGAGTCCTGAAATCAGAAGTTCTTCTCCTGTATACCAAATTTAACCTAGCTTGAAATTCACTCCTTCTGAAAATGATAACATACAGGTGAGCATGATTATCTCCCTTTTTATACGCCCGCCAATAGGCAGATGTATTATGTGATGGCGGTTTCCGTCCGTGTGTCCGTCCGTCCGTGGTGTCCGGTCTATATCTGGAACAGTTTTCTGTTTACAGTTCCAATTTTTGGTGAGTGGATACCCCACAGGGAGACGATGTGTCGCGTACCAAAATGAAGGTCGAGGTCAGAGGTCAAAGGTCACTGGCCTAAAGAACAGGAAATCACTGAAGTGTTCGTGTCCGGTCTATATCTGTGAACGTTTTCTATCCAAAGTCACAATTTTTCGTGAGTGGATACGCTAGGTGGAGACGATGTGTTGAGTACCAAAATTAAGGTCGAGGTCAGAGGTCAAAGGTCACTATTGCCTAAAATCAGGAAATCATTGATCATTGACAGTTTTCTACCTACAGTTCTAATTTTTGGTGAGTGGATGCCCTAGGGGGGAACGATGTGTTACATACCAAATGTAGGTCGAGGTCAAAGGTCAGTGTGACCGAAAAATCGGGAAATCATCAAAAATTTCTAATTTTTTGTGAGTGGATTCAATAGGGGAAAATGAAGTGTCGCATACCAAGAAATAGGTCAAGGTCAAAGGTCAGGAAATTATTAAAAATAACATTTTTTGTATCAGTAGATACATTAGGGGGACACGATGTGTCACATATCAAAATGTAGGTCAAGGTCACTGTGACCCCAAAATTGTTAAAAATCATGATTTTTTGAGTCCATTGGGAAATTACGGGGAGTGGTTTTGTCATATACCAAAATTTAGATCCAGGTCAATAGTCAAGGTCACTGTGATCCCAGAATCATGGTCAAAGGTCAATGTGACCAAAAAAACAGGAAATCATTAAAAATTACCAATTTTTTGTGAGTGGATTCAATAGGCGGAAATGAAGTGTCGCATACCAAAAATTAGGTCAAGGTCAAAGGTCAGTGACCCCAAAATCAGGAAATTATTAAAAATGATATCTTTTGTGTCCGTAGATAAATTAGGGGACACGATGTGTCACATACCAAAATGTAGGTCAAGGTCAAAGGTTAAGGTCACTGTGACCCCAAAATACTGAAATTGTTAAAAATCATTATTTTTTGTGGAGACGGTTTGTCATGTACCAAAATTTAGGTCAAGGTCACTGACTCCATAATCAAAAAATAATTGAAAATTACTTTTTTTGTGTCAGTAGATACATTAGGGGAACATGATGTGTCACGTACCAAAATGTAGGTCAAGGCCGAACGTCAAGGTCACTGTGAGCCCCAAAATCATGAAATTCATAAAAATCATGATTTTTTTTGGTGTCCATTGATACATTGAGGGAAGACGATGTGTCGTGTACCAGAATTTAGGTCAAGGTCAAAGGTGAAGGTCACTGTGACCCCAAAATCAGGAAATCATTAAAAATAACTTTTTTTTTTGCCAGTAGATACATTAGAGGGACATGTGTTACATACCAAAATGTGGGTCAAAGGTCAAGGTCACTGTGACCCCAAAATCAACAAATCATTAAAAGTCACATTTTCATATGCCTGTCGAAGATGAGGTCGTGTAATGCGATGTTGCGTTCTGTCCATTCATCCATTAACATTTGTTGTCCATGCGATATCTCCAGTTTCAAGGTATGGATTGCTACCAAGCTTTGAGTACCGGTATGTCTTACTCACATGGCAAAGAGGAGCCATAAATTTTTAGATCAATTTGTCAAAGGTCAAGGTCACAGTCTCTCAAAACTGAATCAAGTTTATCTGACTATGTGTTGGAATATTCTCTCCCCTACATGTACATGTATATGGTATTGTCCTGTGGAGTTGTCTCCCATGTTTGAAACAGCTACATTCAGTTAAACTGTTGTGAAATAAAAACCATACATTTACTAATTTAACAGGGAGGGGGTCCTTTATGAACTTCATACCTGTTTATTAACTCAAGAACAAAGGTTTACTTCATCACTATTTCCTTCATGAGAAACATTTGCAGGAAAATTACTATTTTCATGTGTTTGACTATTGTCGATTTCAGTGTGGGATATGTGAGCTCTCAGCTCTTGCTTCAAGGTTAACTAGTTACCAAGAGTTGAGCTCATTTTAGTTTATCATTCACTATAAGATGTGATATATGTTACATTCTCAGAAGCACAAGGCTATCAAGGCTATTAAACAACCTTCAAATTTGGACCAATGTAATTCCAGATAAACGAGCGTATATTGAAGCCCCTTGGGCTCTTGTTAATACATACAAGAAACCTTGCCATCCTGCATATTTTCAGATGATATCTAGACCCCCTCACCCTCATTGATTACTCTCCTCTTGCCCCCCCCCCCCTCCACCTCCACTTGCCCAAATTTGTTTCCAGGGGAGCTATTATTCACTCACCTGAAAAATAAACAAAGCATGTGCTTTCAAACATGAACAGTCTTTATTGTGCTTGTACTTATATTACTGCACATGTAAGACGATTCCGAACCCAACCCCCAACCCTTGTGCAAAAAATTAACCTTGGCAAAAAAGTTGCTGAGGCAGAAGAAATAAAACTGATTTATCTCGGCATTTTTATCTCATCAGCCATGACATGTGAATTTATTTCTCCACTGTCCAAAAGAAATGATGCTAAAGTCCGTTTGCATCAGTATTAAGTTCAGCATTTGCGGAGGTTCTTTCCGAGGGCTGCTCCCCCTCCCCAGGAAGACATCTGTTCCATCCACAAACTACTGTGTTTCATGATCTATGAAATATGAAAGTGTTCATAGTTTACATGGATGATATGGCAGAGTTTCTTGGTGTACAGTGTGATTAACTCAAGCACAGATGCCCTTGATACAAGTATCAATAAAGCTAGCAGGAAACTGTTCAACTATTCTGAAAACGTCAATATTTGTCTCCGTTTACTTCAACACGTCCTGTCAAAATACTTCAAATAAACCTGGTTAAACCTGCCAAATATCGTACAGGTAAGGTCAATTTTCTCGTTGGCTTTCCTCAGCTTTTTTTTTTTTGCTGTAATGTACAAGAGGCTTGATACATTTGCATGTCAAAGGATCGGAACCGGGTGATGGTCTCCCATACAAGTACATGTAACATCGAGCACACCCCGTTTTGTTATGAAACCAGATGATTCATGAAGCTTAGTAGGTTGGCTCAATCGACTTAGACGCCGACTTAGATGATTGACTTGAACACCAAATTCATTTGAAATACGTAAGATCCTATACAGCAACATGTACGATTGGGGTGCGTTGATAGGATATTAATCTATTAAGATTGGACTAGAGTAGACGTCCCACTGAACTTCCTATGGCCATCAATGAGAACCCTGTAAATGACCTGCTTCCTCTCTGCACTTAGTTTGGTTTTGGCTGCATAATCCGGCTGCCCATGTAAGACTGCCCCCAGGGGATGTATGACAAAAATGCGGACTGTGACCATGCATGCATGGTCAGGCTGACAAACTCACTAGTCGAGAAGTCACCCGAGCGAAACCGTTTTATCAGTAGTTAAGGGCACCTGTGCATTGAGGTCATCAGGCAAGCTTAGTTGGTAAATAATCAATGTTGATTTCGTGCCTTAACGATTATTAGCTCTACTACAGTGGCCTAATTAACTCTTCAAACTTGAATATGAGAAAGTTTGAGCGGTGAGAATTAGACTAATGTTAACAGTCATTATGGTGCTATAACATAAACATGAAGGCTGTATCTCTCGCTGCCCGTCGCCTAATTCACAATATGACAATTATGCGGCGCAGCACGCACGTTTGTTCTCAAGTCATAGGGGATCGGTGAAGCGTGGCCACTTCATGATATTCTATATACATCGAGAGCCTTCACATCAAAGAGTGGTTTTTTAGTAGATAGGCCTTGGCTTGCTTGTACTTCGGCACATAATCTGTGTGGTAGGGGGCGGGAAGAGAGTGATTCGTGAGTCATTGCACATTTCGGATCGCTTCTATCATGATTGACATTTTCAAGAGTTGCATCCTACGAAAAATGTCACTGTGTTCATTATTACATGTACATGTATTCCTGTCATTCATTCGAACGAGATTCCGCACTTTGAGTCTGTATCCCTGATAGGTCCGATGAAGTCATGGGGTCAGCAAAGAAGGGTTTATAATCAATTACGTACATGTTGTATGAAAAAATTCAGAACTGCAGTTTGACTGCCTGAAACTGTGAGTGTCAATGATCCTGTCATATATGTGGGCCAATGACTGTGCATTTTTCAGCAAAAAATACTGTACGGTAGCTCATGAATGTACAGATTTAATCGATCAGAATGATGAATTAGCCCAGTTTTAAGTTCGGACATAAACTTTTGAGATGTATGTACCTCTAATCAGAGATCATCGCTATATACATGTAGCTGAATAACGTAATTCTCTCTCTCTCTCTCATCTTTCAGAATGAAACCTATATAGTTATGGAATTATTAATTGTGGTTTATCAGTTAGCATGGTTGGAGATCATAGACAGTTTGCCCTGCCATATACTGCAGGCAGATACTATACCTGCATACAGGTAACCTATATGTTAGAGACCTTGGTGTATGTACATGGTTGGAAATCATAGACAGTTTGCCCTGCCATATACTGCAGGTAGATACCATACCTGCATACAGGTAACCTATATGTTAGAGACCTTGGTGTATGTACATGGTTGGAGATCATAGACAGTTTGCCCTGCCATATACTGCAGGCAGATACCATACCTGCATACAGGTAACCTATATGTTAGAGACCTTGATGTATGTACATGTAAGAGGCTTACATAATGTTCTGATTGACATGTTGAAGAGCATTTCCTGGTGTCTGAAGAATGTGGTTGAGTTAAAATAGCCCATATACTGACACGATCAAGGTTCTCTGACATCATTGTGTAATATTTGAGGAACTGTTTTTCTCGAGTTGCACTGTACATGTATATCTATCACGGTATACCTGTATACTGTTCTGGACTGCTCGTTACTTAGTCTTATTATTGCAAGCTCCAGACTACTCTAATTGCCAGCTATGAGCGACTCTTTTAATTTAGTTTCATTTTATTTTCTTTCTTGCAAGCTCTGAACGGCTCTTATAATTTCATTCATTGCGATCTCTGTTTAATCTTTTACCAATCACACATTCTGAAACTCACTTCCATATTGCAAGCTGACAGCATACATGATCTTCCATCATGTTCATTTCTTACAAGCTCAGTCCTGTGTACTTGTATGCATGCATGCGAACTCAACTGCAAAAAAAAAAGAGCTAATTCATTTATTTGAAAATATACATTAAAAAACACTTGATGACAGAGCTGTCAAATTGCTGAAAAAGTAAGTAATTATGACAATTAACTTTGATGTGAGTGCCGTTGATCAATTATTTGTCAGCTGCTCAGGAATGGAAAGTAGAAAATTGCAACTGAAAACAGTGTCTGATGTGATGTCAAACAGAGTGCCATGATGACAGCGATGTCCCATTAGAACTCAAACAGCTGGCCCAACATCGAGGGCAAAACTTATTGAACTGTCATTATGAAATATCATGACGTAACATCAGTCACAGAAAAGGAATTATATAAAAATAATTGTTCAGTGTAATTAATTTTTCCACCAGTTTGACGGGTCTGCACCCCCCCCCCTAATAATTCAATCACAGGAAGTTTGCTTTTCAACTCCCTTATTCAAACACTGAGAGAAAAAGTAACATTCTTATTCTTCATTCAAATTGAAGAAAAGTCATATAATGATAAAATGTGACACTTTGTAGCTGGTGCCATGAAGAATATTGCCAGATATAAGCCATTTTTGCTGCACTTCCTGTGATCGAATTATTAGGAGAATTGTTAACTGTGCTGTGATGTGTAATTTGTCGCCATGTATGGCATCCTCAGTAGTGAATGTGTTTTTAAGAGTACCGTACACTTGTAAATTGTACTACTACCATATGTTTGTCTTCTATAAAAAGGAGCTGTCTATCTGTGTGCATGTGTCTGTCCATGTGACTGTGGGGGTTGATAAAGCTGTAATGTGCTAGTACCTGTTAATCTCCACAAACATTCAAACAATTTATGACCGATGCTGATCAAATTAACCAGACAGGTGGCCAATTCATGACGTATCTGTTTGTTTCATTATTTTCAGAACTGTACATATTGACTGATGAGGTTATCTTAATTAAAATCAAAATAATAAGATACAATCTTTGATCGGATGCAATTTCTGTAAGCCTACATACCTACATTTGTGTACATACACACACATATGTCTATATAGCCCATTGATTATAAGGCCGTTGTCAGTTAATAGGTTGTTTAGCATGACCTTCTCCTGTCAAAACATACATGCTAGATGTTATAATTATTAATTATTGAAGGTAAATTTTCTACCATGGACTCATTCCATATCAAATCAAAATAATCTCCCATTAGCCTGTTCCATAAAGCAAATCAACAGGACAAGGTGTATAAGTATTCTCTAAAGAGACATTTTAAGTTTGCTTCAATTTAATTGAAACATTCTGTAAATAATTATGGTAGATAGTAAAACTCAAATGCACATACATTGTGTGAACAGAAATCAAGGGAAACAACTCTTACTTCAATGTGACTACTATAAAAGATATCTTGCATAACTTATTACCCGAATTTTCAAAGTCAGGAGTCCCCTCTTATTGAAATCTTCTTTTATTTCTTTTACACTGACTGAAGATAGGGATTCTCTGTCCAAGGCAATGAATTTTGTATGTCCGTCGTCCTTAAGCTTACGAGAATTTTGACGTGCACGTCGACAGCATGTGTTGTAGTTGTTGTTGTGGGGACTGAAGACGTGAAGCGCTTGACCACTTCGCTCAAAAGCGTTTCATCAGAGAAATGGATGGTTAAATTAGGCACGATGTACTGACTGGTTGATGAGGAAGAAACTGATCCATCAACCAAAACCACGATGACTTTGGTACACAACCGTCTAAACTGCCGGAGTTCTAACCTTACTGCAACGTGCTCGACACGTGGGAATCCCAGCTAGAGATGCATGCCGGGATAACGACTTCGCCTCGTTTTGAAAGGGCTTCCCCCAAGAATGTGAACCAAAATGGCGGATTTTGATCGCCTCCGCGGTTGACAGCACGGTCAACTCATACGTTTTCATGGATTTGCTTACTTATTTTTTTACGGCCAATAATTACTGATAATTAAAATACATGCGGCATTATTGATCTCCAAAATATTGATGCGGGCGGGTCATGCGAAACAACCTATCAACTGACAACGGCCTAATACAGTGTTCATGTTGCTGTGAGCAATCATTCAGGCCTTCATTGTTATAAATCAAGGCCAACCACGATGAAAAAAGAAAAATATTGAGTTTTGCAGAGAATTTCAAATTGAGTTTTGATGAAAAAAATTGAGTTTTGCGATTTTTGCCGTTTGAGTTTCCCACAATTTACCAGTTGTCAGTTGATATGTTGTCTCGCATGACCCGCCCACATCAATAGTTAGGAGATAAATAATGCCGTATGTAAATTAATTATCAGTAATTTTTGGCTGTAAAAAAAATAAGTAAGCAAATCTAAGTAAAACGAATGAGGTGGTCGCTTGCCGTCACAGCGCGGAGGCCACGAGTGGCAAAAGCCGCCATTTTGGTCCACATTCTTGGGGGAACCCCTGGCCTGATTTCAAAACGAGGCACAGTCCTTTTCCCGGCATGAATCTCTAGCGAGGATTCCCTCGTGTCAAACACACGGCAGTAAAGTTTTAACTCCGGCAGTTTTGATGGTCGCGTACCAAAGCCATTATTGTTTTAGTTAACGGGTCAGTTGTTTCCTCATCAACCAGTCGGCACAATCCATTCATTTCTCTAGTGATACGCTTTTGGGCGAAGTGATCGAGCGCTTCACATCTTCGCTCCCGACAACAACAACGACAATACAGGCTGTCGACCTGCACGTAACGAAATACTCGTACAGCTTAAGGACGATGGACATACAAAAGTCGTTGCCCTGGACAGAGAGTCCCTATCTTCAGTCATTATAAAAGAATAAAAGAAGTTGAAAATTCGGGTAATAAATCCTGCAGTTATCTTTAATAGTGGTCACAAGTAAGAGTGGTTTCCCAGGATTTCTATTTACAGAATGCGTGCGCCTTTGAGTTTTACTGTCTACCATAATTATTTACGTTATGTTTCAATTAAATTAAAGCAAACTTAAGATGTCTCTTTAGAGAATAATTATTTCATAAATGTTTTTTTTCTGGTGATCTTTATGAAAGATTTCAGAGTGTATAAATCTGTAAAATAGGAATTTTGTCAGGTTATATATTCAATCACATTCTTCTCTGTCAACGGTAGAAAATTTAGCTTCAATAATTATAGCTTCTAGCATGTATGTTTTATTATGAGAAGGTCAAGCTAAACAACCTATTAACTGACAATGGCCATGCATACTGGGGTTTGGTGTGGTTGAACAGGAGTGTACAAGTGTATTCGGTCGACGGCCGAATATTTAGGCTGATGTTTATATCTTGATTGACAACGCAGCAGTAGTTCAATATGTTGTTGTTGCTCTAAGAAGACACGACACGCTACTGTCGCCTTCAATTGTTGGACAACACACGGTACCCTGCCACGGTTTGGGCCAACGGGTTATCACGTAACACTGGGTTATTTTACATAGACTGTATATAATTCATGTAAATAGGGTTGTCAGTATTTGTCGATCTCTAAAGTAGCGTCTACAGTGTTTCTGTTCTCGTAAACATATGACCAACCTCAGTTCTGTAATTGGTACAATGAAAAAGTTGAAAAAATTGAGTTTCATCATTTTTTTGATGAAAAAGGAAAAAATATTGAGTTTTGTAGAATTTCGTTGCGCACAAAAAAATTGAGTTTCCAAAATTTTGAAATTGAGTTTGTGAACAATTTTGGGCTAGAATAACCCCTGGGTTGACAGCCATTCAAGTTTATACAACTAGATTTTGTTAACAAGAAACAATGTGCATTCCTGTAATTACCTGTACAGGGCAACTGATGATCAATTCACATGAAAAGTGTCTTACAATATACATGTAGACCCAGAAATATAGCCAACTTCACAGTTGAAAGAGACGGAATTACAATCCTGGATGGTGCTGATCTTAATCCTGGATGGTACTGATGTATAGCGTGCTATGATTACAATCCTGGATGGTGCTGATTTATAGCGTGCTATGATTACAATCCTGGATGGTGCTGATTTATAGCGTGCTATGATTACAATCCTGAATGGTGCTGATTTATAGCATGCTATGATTACAATCCTGGATGGTGCTGATTTATAGCGTGCTATGATTACAATCCTGGATGGTGCTGATGTATAGCGTGCTATGATTACAATCCTGGATGGTGCTGATTTTAGCGTGCTATGAGTACAATCCTGGAGGGTGCTGATGTATAGCGTGCTATGATTACAATCCTGGATGGTGCTGATGTATAGATTGCTATGATTACAATCCTGGATGGTGCTGATTTATAGCGTGCTATGATTACAATCCTGGATTGTGCTGATTCATAGCGTGCTATGATTACAATCCTGGATGGTGCTGATTTATAGCGTGCTATGATTACAATCCTGGATGGTGCTGATATATAGCGTGCTATGATTACAATCCTGGATGGTGCTGATGTATAGCGTGATATGATTACAATCTTGGATGGTGCTGATGTATAGCGTGCTATGATTACAATCCTGGATGGTGCTGATGTATAGCGTGATAGGATTACAATCCTGGATGGTGCTGATATATAGCGTGCTATTACAATCCTGGATGGTGCTGATGTATAGCATGCTATGATTATAATCCTGGATGGTGCTGATGTATAGCGTGCTATGATTACAATCCTGGATGGTGCTGATGTATAGCGTGCTATGATTACAATCCTGGATGGTGCTGATGTATAGCGTGCTATGATTATAATCCTGGATGGTGCTGATGTATAGCGTGCTATGATTACAATCCTGGATGGTGCTGATGTATAGCGTGCTATGATTACAATGCTGGATGGTGCTGATGTATAGCGTGCTATGATTATAATCCTGGATGGTGCTGATGTATAGCGTGCTATGATTACAATCCTGGATGGTGCTGATGTATAGCGTGCTATGATTACAATCCTGGATAGGTGCTTGTGTATAGCGTGCTATGATTACAATCCTGGATGGTGCTGATGTATAGCGTGCTATGATTACAATCCTGGATGGTGCTGATGTATAGCGTGCTATGATTACAATCCTGGATGGTGCTGATGTATAGCGTGCTATGATTACAATCCTGGATGGTGCTGATGTATAGCGTGCTATGATTACAATGCTGGATGGTGCTGATGTATAGCATGCTATGATTACAATGCTGGATGGTGCTGATGTATAGCGTGCTATGATTACAATCCTGGATGGTGCTGATGTATAGCGTGCTATGATTACAATCCTGGATGGTGCTGATGTATAGCGTGCTATGATTACAATCCTGGATGGTGCTGATGTATAGCGTGCTATGATTACAATCCTGGATGCTTGCTCAAACGATTATGGTAATCCCTCTAATAATTTTCCTGAAATTTTCTTTAAAACATCAGGAGTGATCAAATTTATTAGAACAGAAAATTGACAAAATGGTTCAAAATCATACATGTAATCCATTATTCATTATTTCAATGATTTTACTTTTAAAGAGGGTTTTCAAATTTATTAGAACAGCCAATTGAATTTTGTCCCCAAATTTGGAGTGATTGAATTTTGATAGGAGATTGAATTATTAAAGGGATTACGGTAAACAAATTCTTGGTCTGAAGGTTTTCCCCTGGATCGTGCTTCGGCTCTGTTTTATTTTACTGCGAGAAAGAGATTGAAGTTTATTGAGAATATTGTTTGATCAATGCAGAGATATAGCACTGTTGGAGGGAAAAATTCACACTGAGACTCGGTCTAGACTCGAGCAATGGGCTTGTTTCCATATTTTAGATTTTATAGAGGATTCTAATTACAACACACTGATCCGTTCACTTTGGCTCTGGGGTGTCTTTTTGGCATCTTAATCTAAATTTAGCAGACTTATTCATGGAAGAGATGATGAAGTTACGAAGTAGCTAGACTCTCTTCTAATTCCAGCATCCAGATTACGTTTTTTCTGGCTAACATGCACTATGCTACCATAGACATATTATTGATGAAGTTGATTAGCATACCTCGGTTGCCGACTTGTTTATGGCACTTCGTTGGTGACGGCTAGCCTTACACCCCTAACCTGCACAGATACAAGACCCCAGGCCTCTCAACGAGTGGCGAGTGATCACTCGCCAGGGCTCGCTTTAGAGCATGAGAGATGACCTGCAAAAAAAAAACCCTTCCAAAAAATTTGCAGGTCAAATCCAAGATGACCTGCAATTGCAAAATTTGACCTGCATTTTTTTAATAAGATTTTCGAAATTCTTTGATGGACCACAGCTCAATAACGGACTTTACACGTAATGCATTCAGTTTGTACGAGTGCCGCTAATCCAAGCTTGTTGAAAATTTCTCACCGTTTGAATTTGCCGTTCGTACTTCGAACACAGCGAGCAGTTCATTTCTGTCACAATATCATGTCCGGTTTTTTTCTCCTTTTTCGTAATGTTGAGCCAGTCGTTAAACCCCCATGATCGTACAGTTGATACTTTTGCCATCACACAATTTATTTCATTATTTGGCAGCCCGGCAAATTAATCTGTCAGTTCATTTTGGCCAGTCTCTCAGCAACAAACGAACGGAAATAGGATTCCTAGAACAGCGGCGCACGCATGCGTAAGGACATATTTACTTTTGCCATCGATCTGAACTCGACCACGACGATGTATTTTGTGTTGAAAAAGATGAAAAGTTTTCTACCTTTTGACATGCCGTCGACGAAAATGATCCCCAGAATCAGGGGCGTCGTTAGGGGGGGGTCGTCCGGTGCGAACGACCCCCCCTTGGCCGCACCAAAAAAAAAAACAGAAGAAAAAGCAAAAGAAAAAACAAAAAAGCAAAAAAACAAAAAACAAAAACAGAGAAAACAAAAACAAAAACATAAAATAAAAAAAACATAATGAAAGTACTCAAAGTACTGATGTCTGGATCGCCAATAATGGATTTAAAGTTTCAAAACGTTTCAGCCGATAGCAGATGTATGGATAAATGTGGAGTGTTTGGGAAATCACAACTGGAACACAGTTTAATTTTCAAGGAAGTGAATTTGTGAAGGCGGCTCATTTAGAAATATGCTAGGTATTCATGGTAGCAAGAAACTATCTACAGTAATATGCTTAAAAATGGATCGTCTGCGTCAATGTCTTCTACTAGTTTTTGCGAGCAGATTTTCATAATTCATGCAAGTTTATTGCGACAAAACGACAAATACGTGAGACTGGATAGTTTTATTAATAGTTCTGTGTAGCACAGATATTTGCAAGAGCTGCATGTGTTTGCGTTAAGTCCCCATTACTTATATATGCCTGCATGGTTTTTATAGTAAATTTGTTTGTTGACAACGATATAAACGTTGGAGAGACAATTTGTGCGAAAATTCCTGTTGTTGTTGCTGTACGATCATTGCGTATATAATTTAGTTTGAAAAAGTTTGAACACCACCAACAACAAAACTTTTCGAAAGCGGTACCCGACAAATTCTGTTGTTTCCGCTTTCGGAAAGCTTTGTTGTTGTTCAAACGTTTTGAAACTAAATTATATTCGGTGAGCAGAGTCCCCCGGAATACATAAATTTGCACTGGACAGAATCCGGTCAAGTTCGCAAGGCGAGAAAAATGTAAATACTATTGTTGTTGCTTCGACACATATCTCCTCTGGAAATATATTCCATGCAGTATGAGTACACATTAAAATAGTAACGAACGCCGACTTCACGGGAAAGAACGTACGAGTATTGGAAACTGGGGTCTTTATAATCCCAGAACCTGAACCTGTAAAGTCCGACACTCAGATCAAGAAACAAGATTTGCAACGTATGATCGTACAGCAACATTAACAGGGATTTTCGCACAAATTGTCTCTCCAACGTTATCGTTGTCAACAAACAAAATGCGAACTATAAACACCAGGCATATATATTATAAGTAATCTGACTTACCGCAAACTCAGACAGACGCAAAACCGA
>JAVTVY010030337.1:0-12761 GCA_036873755.1 Hanleya hanleyi | reverse complement strand
ATTTGGTATGTGACATGTCTGCCTCTAGTGTGTTAATACTGACTCAAAAAATAATTTCCCGATTTTGGTGTCAATGTGACCTTGACAATTGACATTGACTTAAATGTTGTAACTGACAAATCGACACCCCTTAATGTATCTACTGAGATAATTAAGATTATTACGTTTCGTAATTTGTGTCCAATTCCCCTTAAGGGAGCGTGTCAAAAGTTTTGACGCGAACGCGTTCATATTTGAACGTTCGACTGTTCATTTCCGCATGCGTCAGGCCGTTCATTTTACACATCAGCGTCAGGAAATGAACAGTCGAACGTTCATATTTGAACGTTCATTTTTTTTGAACGTTCATTTTTGAACGTTCATTTTAAAATGAACGTTCATTTTTCAATGCACTCTGACATTCATTTTCGCACGTTCGTTTTCGCATGTTTATTTTCTCAGGTGTATTTATTTTGCACTAGCTTTCGTAGGTATATAACCCACTTCCTCTGACGAAGTACTTTCGTTCTTTCAAAGCAATTATGGCAAAGATTTGACGTTTATCTACAACAAATTCAATAAATATATTTAATATAATAAAAGTGGATCTTTCGTACATATTCTGGGGAATTATTTACCCGGAATTATAGAACAGCGAAACTGACTTGAAACAAAAAAAGCCAACACACGTATTTTCTTATATAAACAAAGATCAATTAACAGTTATCTATTTTACAGCATTCAACGATTTCAGATAATTTATGATAATAATAGGTGGCGACAAAACACTGAAGCCGTGACCGGGACAAGTAGGCCCCTAACAGAGAAACAATTCTATCATTGTCCTTCCATATATCATCCGTTTATTAAACAAAATCGCAGACATCGGACACACCACTCTAGGTTTTACAGAATGCACTGAATACATGTATATAAACAATGCAAAGCACATGGTAAGTTACAATAAATTCTATAACAGAGGAAGGCCGCGCTGCGGGAAAGTAGATTTGACTCCACGCATTTTATAATAGTATACATCACAAGGCAGGTTTCTGTATGCAACCGACTTTGAGCTCTTACCCTTTCTGGGCCTCCTGGGTAGACGGGGGCCCACGTGCGTTACGCACGATCAATATACAGAGCAGGTCAGACAGGACGATGGGGGACGCCTAGGGGTTTAGCATATACGGTTGACAAATAAGTTAACAATCGCGATCAACATCCGTCGAATGCCATGTATCAAATTTGTTATATAAATGTCATACAAATACGTAATATAATAATGTGTGGTTTGATATCACAACGAAGTCTTTATTTGTCTATCAAATTTCTTCAAATTACGAACATTCTAAGGGGCTTAATTCACCAACTTGTTCACCCGATTATTGTATCATTCTTTACGATATTTGGTCACATCGGACTTTTAATAAAACCAAATCAGTATGGTGATATTTCTCTGTCGAAGTTTAATATTATATAGTTCATCTCGTTTTCTCCCAAAAAATAATACACGCGGCGCGTTAGTTCCTATATGTCGCTCGTTCCCGGTAAATAATTCCCCAGAATATGCACGAAAGAAACTTTTATTACATTAAATACATTCATTAAATTTGCTGTAGATAAACGTCAAATCTTTGCAATAGTTGCTTTGAAAGAAGGAAAGTACTTCTTCAGAGGAAGTGGGTTATATACCTACGAAAGCTAGTGCAATATAAATACAGTTGCGCTGCCTTTTCGAGTGTTCTGTTTTCGTTTTTTTTTTTTTTTTTTTTTCATTCTTATAAGAGTCGACACACGATAGCCGTATTATGAGCCCTTCAGCGATTTCTGACACCTATCATACATACTAATTTGAACGTTCAAAAAAGAACGTTCTTTTTCTGACGTTCATTTTTTCTGACAGGGTAGTGTTCATTTTCTGACTGTCGAACGTTCGTTTGCTGGAAGAAAAAGAACGTTCACCTGTTCATTTTCTGACGCATTCTTTTAGTTTGAACGTCAAAACTTTTGACACGCTCCCTACTCGGCGCTAGGGACCGCTTGGATATAATGTGTTTTACATCCCCATAGTATTCAAATGAACAGACACAATCAAACCGTGACTGAAATATATAATTTGGAACTACTTGAAAATTCATCTGGATAAAGAATAATGGTTAGAATTTTATCTATAGAGCACCATCATGTCTTCCTGACATCACTGAAAACTGTTGACCGCTGCTGTCTTTCAGGAAAACATATTGAGTTTTCATTATTTCATACACATTGGAAACGGGTGCAAACTTTAACGAAATACGGCTTTCGGTTATTGATGCGGAGATTCTTTTTAAGGACGACGGTTGAATATAGAGTGTCGGGACCGATGCTTGCTATTTGGGCTGGCGTACAAAAATATGTATGCCAATATTGATGTGGCTGTCAAGTTTGTTGATCAAATAACAGAATTATTTTCATCAAGTAAATTAGTTAAACACTGGGGATAATCTATGGCCTTCGTTGCTTAATATATTTATCGTCTACCCATCTGGCAATTGTCAATCGATAACTCTACATGGTGAACAGTTGTCTCATTTATTATGGACACAAGATTTCTTAATCTTGTCAGAAAATGTGCATGGTCTTCAACACTGTCTGGATTATACATTGGTAAATAATGCGAAACTTGGCATCTTCAAGTGAATGATGACAAGTCGAAATTTATGGAATCGTCCAAGGTAGGAAACTCGAGAACATCTTATGCCTTTCTTCCTAGTATATATAGGGGGCTACTTAGATGTAACTAGCAGTTATGTCTGGAATGTATTTGGACTCTTATGCTAAATATAACCTTGCGAATGACGCAAAAGAGGGAGCTAAAACATCATTCAAAATAACAGTTTGAGGGAAATATTACTTTCTGTACTATGTGACAAGTTATTTAATACTTTGGTTAAAACCAACTGAATTATACAAATGTGAAATATCGAGGTACAAGTTGAATGTAAAACACAGACTGCGAGAGTTAAATTTTGACCCTTATATGGTTTATTGTTTATTGCTCTAACACAAGCATTCAAAATGTCAGTCTGACCCGGATCTTTAAAACTGGGGCGATATAATATTACAGAACCGCTGATAATCTGTCAGGCTTCCTCAAGGTTAGTGAGTGGATGGATGGATAGATGTACTTGGGCACTCCATCGCACCGCGATTGGCACGGATCGTGCGAACACGCCGCAGAACCCGTTTCCCCCAACCCGCTCTTAACAGTGCCACATAGACACTGTGTAAATCCCCACATTCTTATTAAACAATATACCTTCTCCACATTCAACACAACCTTATACTCTTCTTTTCCCATAGCTACAGAAGTATCACATAATATTTCCATCTGTCAAGCCCCCTCATTCTCTAATATCGGATCGATTCTACTGGTAACTTTCACCAAGTATCATCATTGACACTCGTAATTAAATCTCCCGATAGCCACCCATCCTCCCCATCCACTCAACATTTACTATATCACCCTTCTAATTCAGTGAAAATGACTTAACGTCGCTCTCAACCCCTTTTCACGACGTTTGGATCCTATTCCATTTCACACCTGGAAACCCCACGTGTGCCCCAGTTAGTCGCCTCTTATGACACGCTCTGTTATGGGCCGAGGCCTATTCTTACCATGACCTGGAGTGTGCGCAATAGAGTGTGTTTCGTCCGCAAAGTTGGCAACAAGAAGGCGATGTGTTACTCAGTTGGATCAAGTACTGGTTGGATTGTCGTCAGCTTTTGACAACGGTCTGTAGCAACTACTAATGACACAGTTATGTCATTAGCAATCTTCAGGTCACCAGAGAGGCAGGCCAGGTAGGGTTAATAAATTAATATCCTATCAATGCTCCCCAATCGTATAGGATCTTAATTATTTCAATTGAATTGCCCATCCCATGAATATTTAATACAATTATGACATCGTGGAGACATCTGGACCAATCCACCTGCAGTCGGGGCGGGGGGGAGGGGGGGGGGAGATAGGGTCCCCGTGTCTGGTTATCTCAATCTTTACACCACAGACCCTCAAAACAATAGTATTTTTTGTGACGGGGTGGGGGGGGGGGGTGTGGGCGGTGGTATTAGGGGGAAGTTTCGAAATATGGGGTCTCTATACATATATGAAAATACACCAAGGTCTGAAACGGTAGCGTTGGTAGGGGTTTTCCCCTATTTTAGGGGTAAGGTCCGTGTTCCGCTTTTTATATTTTCGGTGACCAATCCTCATTTTACATGCACCCAACCGATTGACTTGATAGGCACGCCCCGATAAGTCCGGGGACCGATATTAGCCCTTTTGGATAGGGTTGATAGCGGTTTCCCCCTAATTTAGGGGTAAAGTCCGTGTTCCGCTTATATTTTCGGGACAAATCCTCAGTTTACATGCATCCACACATGGCTTGATGGCCCTGGAGGAGCGCTTCACTTTGGCACCTCACTCGACCCAATCGGTCCAATAGGGGCCCCTCTCGCCCCTGAAGATTGCCGAAAATTCCAGATGATTCTCACGAAACCCCGCGTATTTGGGACTACTTCTGTCCGCAGAAGCTTCTCCCCACGATGTGATGTCACACACTTGGGCAGAACCCACACCTGCGCAGACCTCCTCATGACCTCCACGTTTTTTTTGGTTTTCTGCGCATGCGCAGTGACGAGCCATAGCATGCCCTCTTTATACTACTATTGTGTCTCTGCATCGCGTGGTAATCAACTTGTAAAGACACAGACAGAGGGACATACATTACGTTATACCGTAATGTATGTATGCATCACCACACATTACGGCTTCAAGGATACGCAACATCTAATAATGTATATATTTTATGAACAATAGCGTTCATTTTTCAATTGAAATTTTATGAAAACTGTTTGACATATCTCAAACTTGATGGTATACCTTGATCAAATACAACTAAACTAGTAAACAGCGTCTCAGTTTTTTAAAATGCCTGTCTAGTTCAATTTTTATAGCATTTTAACTTAAATGAATTGGAAAAAAATCAATTATCTTACAACTGTCTACATTAAAAGCTGAATAATTCAAAGCAAGCCCAAAAACTGAGACGCCATGGACTAGCTCGCAACGTACATAAGAGGCAGGCCAGATTTGACAAGCGTAGCCAGAATACTTTCGAGAAATGCTAGGTGAACACTTGGGAGTTTGACCAAAAAAAAGAAATGCTAGAAATCGGGCAAAAACCGCCCGGCTATACATTTCTCTCTTTCTCACTCATAAATAATTTTATATGCTAGGAAAAGTAACACAGTTTCTCACACCATACATCTCTCTATAATTCAAAACAGCTGGTTGTGTTTATATGATATTTAATCAAAGTCTCCATCCGGTATTGTAAATCCGGGTGAAAAAGTCAACACAGCAAAACAAACTTCTCGCACACTGTCAGGTTTTAAAAGCAGGATATAGTGTGGGGCCAATTGTCGCCGAGTAGTTTTGGTTTGTAAATTGTTGTAACTTTACATTTTCTGATAGGTTGGACCTTACGAATTGCGAAAATCATTGGTGCCAGGTTTTCTTTCATTGGCTTCCGGGAAATATTTGCTCTCTCTTTTTGGCTTGGGTGGGCTTTGGTTGTAGAATAAGATCAAGGTAAAATTTTGCCTATATCTTCCGAGCTAATCGATTTCAAGAATCCAAAATTTCTGAAGATCTTCGTT
Source organism: Hanleya hanleyi (assembly GCA_036873755.1). Taxonomy (NCBI): domain Eukaryota; kingdom Metazoa; phylum Mollusca; class Polyplacophora; order Lepidopleurida; family Hanleyidae; genus Hanleya; species Hanleya hanleyi. The sequence goes on along the minus strand of JAVTVY010030337.1, from coordinate 7,079 downwards.
ATTATAATGCGATCATTTTCAGTATATTTAAATATTGTTAGACGGAGGGCATTGTGGGTAAATTCAAAATGGCGTTCCTGGGAAGTGTACCTGAAACGCGGTTTTTTTGCCTTGCACCAACTTGTTTTGCACATTTACTCCCCAATGTCCATATAATTATTTTGTTTTAGGCCTACATATATGATTATATTTGCCCTCCACTAGGTTACAATTATACCCTTAAACTACATGTCTTTATTGATTAAATTACCCCACAGTTCGTGTATAATGAATATTTTATATTCAGCATGAGTGAAGACTCATTTCAAACATGAAGCACGAGGTGTGCTGCAACCCCTCAGCCCCCAAACAGTCCAGACCAAGACGTTATGTCATTTGTATACGCTTTTGTATGAACCACTGATTGAACCATGGGATGAATAAAATATCTAGCTTCACAGGCGCATTTTTTTTGAAAAAAAATAAAATTTTAACTTCTTTTGTCCAGACCCAAATAAATGCATCTTTTCTGGCAAACTGATGCACTAGTCAAATACAATTTACATGAAACCAACAATGTTCTTCGAGTTGCCGTACGTGAAGAATCAGCCAAGCTCACCAATACTATTTCTGCACAAAACATCAAACAACTCAATGTTCATGTACATAATTGTTGGCAAAACTTTGAAAGGAATGTAAAAGAAAAATGTAAAAAAAGAAAGAATTGTCTTAGGGTTGATGAGGTGGCAAAAAAACTGAGACAGAGCTGTGAAGCTACAAATTTATTTTATTCAACCTTGGTATTCTTTTGACAAGGTGTACACATCGATAAGTTGGGAACAACTACAGTTGCTGTCTGACTTATGAAGTATAGCTGGATTGCGAATGGTGCGATTATATGAAAATATTGACTTGTTTTGACGGGAATATGCAGTTTTGTTGCCCCGACGATGTGCATATTGCCCGAGCCGCAACAAAGCCAAAGGATAAGCTCAACAAAGGGTACCAAACAACAGATATAAAGGAAAAGACATCATACACCCACAAACGATTAAGCACATCAAAGGGCGCAAAATCAAGCAGGATTTGTCACTATATCAAAATCCTTCCGACTATGTGAGTAACAGAGATTCACCACTGAGCATTCAATTTTCACACTGTATACATATGGTACGGTAGGACATCTCATGCACATGTAGTGAACTCTTTGTAAAGGCCCGGAAATGAACTGGTGCCACCAATAGACACAGGTGCACGGAACACAATCGCAAGCGACATCCCAGCGCATCCACATAGCAAATTTTAGAAGAATCTGATAAGGGGTTCCGAAGTAATTGACCGGAAACCAAATTAAGATTTTGCCACAAGAGGGCGAAACACATTCACAAGCAGCAACTCAAGGCATGGTATATGCATACCAAATTTGAGAAGAATACGATGAGCAGTTCTCAAGGTATTGCCTGGAAACGAACTTGGGATTTTGCCACCAGATAGCGCCGTCCGTAGGCGCACGTCGACAAAACACAATCACAATCGACATCTCTAGACCTTGTTATGCATATCAAATTATCCGATGAGTGTTTCTCAGGTTATTGCCTGAAAATTTATTTTAGATTTTGCTACCAGGTAGTACCACCCGTAGGTGCAAGTGGGCGAAACGCAATCCCAAGCGACTTGGCGTAGTATATGCATACTGAATTTCAGAAGAGTCCCCTGACCAGTTCTCAAACTATTGCCCGAAAACGTTGCAGATTTGCCACCAAGTGGCGCCCCCCCCGCCGGGCAATCAAATTAAGGTGTCACCTGTAGGCACATGTGGGTGAAACGCAACCCCAAGCGACTAATCATGGCATGGTAAATGCACACCAAATTTGAGAAGATTCCGATGGGTGGTTCTCAAGTTATTGCCCAAAAATGAATTTCAGATGGACAAAGAGATGGATGGATGGGCACAAGAACGGACAAGCAGAATCCAGTATACCCCCTACTACGTACTGGGGGGGGGGGGGGGTATAATAAAGTATTCCCATAGCTGTGAAGAAAAATCTGTAAAGCTGTGATGTTATTGGCCTGGTCTGAAACTAAATGTCGGATGTTTGTCAGAGGAGTTTTTGTTCGGTGGGGCTTTTGTGCAGATCCAAAAATGAATGCTGTAACTGTTCGCGTTTTGTTCATATTTTCTGATGGAATATCTTTCACTTAACTACGGGCGAGGACACATTTTGTTGTTAATAAATTACAATCTACTTTTGTTATGAAGTTGAATAGATTCATTTCATGCACACCTAATACATTTTAAAGTTATTTCATATACTTAATCAGAAGATGTAGCCAGTAAACATTGGCTATATTCAGTGTATCATTCAAAAATAAAGCCTCTGTATTTCGTAAACATAGATCTGTAAGGTTCACTGATGACCCTTAGTAAAGAAAATAGGCCACGAATGGATACCAAACTCCTATTTATATGTGTTCCCAAATTACAACTAAAGCATAATTAAAGCCAAATGAGTAATGGGTAATCGGCAATTCATGAACAGAAAGCGTTGCTGAGATTGAAACTGGAGATGTAAACTTGCACTACATTTCCCAGCACATTACAGCTCAATTCTCCATGTAGTTACCTCCCCTGTCCACACCTCTTGCAGAAAGATGTTTTGATGTAATACGTATATTTATTTAGATCAGGGCATGTTTTGAATATTTTTGAAGTAGAATGGAAAGAAAAGATTGTTGAATACAGGAAAATTATTATGTAAGTGATTTGACCACCACTGGATTTTAGAGACTTATATAAGAAGGCTCATAATAGATAAGGTTGGAATTAAACCATGATACAGATGGACAGAAAAGGGGACAGACAGACGATGACCTGACCAATGAAACATACAAATGACATATCTACATATTACATGCTATATTGGATAGAAGTTTCGTCGACCTGCCTTCAGTGGTTCAAAATATATGGAGTCCTAACGAAAGAGGACGGACGGACGGACAGAGGCCTGGACAGACGGACAGATGAGACGACAACAATACCCCTGGTCCCAATCGGGCAGAGATGTGAAAACGCTGTTATGAAGCAGTCTCAGGTTTCTTCACTAAATCACCATCTGTTTGACATCCAAACATAGTCTATAATCTGTTGGTTTTCTCTCCGCCATCTTTCATAAACTTGCTTGGTAGAGGAAAACAGCATTTCAGATTGATGATTTTCTTGTTGAATTGGACGTCTTTTTTATTTCAAAAATGTCTGGGCTGGTGGGCCCTTGGTTTCCATCCCAAACTTTTAGTCATAGCAGTGGGACAAAAAAGGAATACAGAGAGCTGAAACTTACTGACTTTTCGAATATATGACCGAAAATAGTCCGAAAAATGACGTCACTGTGACGTCAAATTAACAGCCATCTTTAGAATAGATTTTACATTTTCTGATAGACCTTGATTCCAATATATAGTATGCAAATTTTTAGCCCTCTAGCCCCAGGGATAACAAAAATATGAACGGTTGCCGAAATAACATCTTCCAATTTGCATGACACCCCCGAATACGCACATACCGGAATTGGTTAAGCTCAAAATGACATTAAATGCTCAAAGAAAACCTGGCACCAAATTAAACTTTTTCTATTTCACAACATCATAACAAATAATAATTCACATGGTGCCAACAATTTACACGCCAAAACTACTCGGGCATATTTTGCGACAATTGGCCCCACACTAATACTCTTGACTTGACCGACACAAAATCCCAGGAAACTTTTTACCGGTATTCGGAAATGTTGACGTGCTACGTTTTCGGAGAAGCAGACCCCGGATGTAATGTAGATAGAAAGTGGTAAAAATTGTATCAACTTTCAACCATCTGATAGCCCACATGTTCACAGTCTTTAATAATTAATAAGACGATGTGGAAAAACACGGGCGGTAACTGTCTCTACAAGGATGTGAAATTGTGAATGTGCGTACATGGTGGTGACTACCGATGTACTCCAGTGAAATATTTACAACCTCGATACCCACATCACCATAATTAAATAATTAACAATGGTAACGAACCCCTGTTGGCTTGTAGTCCAAAATCGTTAGCCAAAGTCCGTAAAGTGACAAGAATGATATATTCTGCATTACCCCGAAGCTCTTTAGCGTATTTTGCCTGGTTATTATAAAACTCATGTGTATATCATGCAACCAAATTTTCACAAAATGACAGAATAGAATATTTGTTCATAATAGTTTGGGCAACTTCTGCGTTTGAAATATTATCAACAAAAGTGTGTCTGCGGGGCGACGGATACTGATGAGCGGGGTCATTTCATTGTGAATGTAATCCTTTTGCAGGATTTGCTAGAAAAGTAACGCAGTTTCTCACAGACTTTCGATTGTGATATGACTTGCGTGATGTTTCTTCATTTGTACGTACTTGTCAATCTCAATGATTTAATCGTCTTGATAGCCTTGGTTTGAATAACACCGCTGCCTATAAGGTGTATGTTTTGTAATAGATTTAGCAACATCTCTTTCCAGACATCCGCATATCTGTTACTTGGGCGATCGGGTTTAGACTTTTTTCATAGTCACTCTCAGCATCTCAGAGTTTGGCACCAAATCACCAGCAGTAAATGCAAACGCTCTAGACAACTCGGTCACCTTGAGCAGCTTCCACAAGAGGAAGTTCGGAGATCGGAGTCTAGATTATGTTTAATACCCCTGTGGTAGACTGAATAATGGCTCCAAAAGCCGTTATTATATATATACTAATGCCATATAGTTTATATATGGGTTTTATGAAAAGTGTACAGCCGAATGCTACGTTGGCATATATTTATGAATAGAATGTAATCCTTTTGCAGGATTTGCTAGAAAAGTAACGCAGTTTCTCACAGACTTTGTGTCTATAGGATGTATGAAAGAATATGTTAATGTATATATTGTTGAAATGTCCAATGATCAACTCGAGTTACCTTGATTTATTCTCCTCCTCCCAATAGCGTCCATGTAAGCATATTTTTTTGCGATTGGCATTAAATAACTATACGGTAAAAGTCTTTCTCTCTGTATACCTAAGTATCACATGGTCAAATATGGTCGACTATTCCTTACAAAATTAGGTGATCACCTGATTATATCACAAATTATAGTCACCTCATCAAACATGGCCGATGATTCTTTGGCATCAGACCACTAATAATTTTGTTACTGGATGTATTAGCATAAAAAATCACAAAAAATCCAGAAGACTCTCGATGCATAAATCCACTTGGCATGACAATATTCACCTTGTGGGACATTAACTGTAAAAGTCTTCACAGAAGTTGACCATGGAAATTTCAAATTCCTGCCATTGACAGCTGATTGGTGTTACCGGATGTCATTCAATTTGTAAACATGGAACGTTCTCATCCCTCAGTGATCATGTCTCCATCCACCATGCTTTCACCCCTCAGTGATCATGTCTCCATCCGCCATGCTTTCACCCCTCAGTGATCATGTCTCCATCCGCCATGCTCTCACCCCTCAGCGATCATGTCTCCATCCGCCATGCTTTCACCCCTCAGTGATCATGTCTCCATCCACCATGCTTTCACCCCTCAGTGATCATGTCTCCATCCGCCATGCTTTCACCCCTCAGTGATCATGTCTCCATCCGCCATGCTCTCGCCCCTCAGTGAGCATGTCTCCATCCGCCATGCTTTCACCCCTCAGTGATCATGTCTCCATCCGCCATGATTCCACCCCTCAGTGATCATGTCTCCATCCGCCATGCTTTCACCCCTCAGTGATCATGTCTCCCTCCGCCATGCTTTCACCCCTCAGTGATCATGTTCCATCCGCCATGCTTTCAATTTCTCAGTGATCATGTCTCCATCCGCCATGCTTTCATCCCCTCAGTGATCATGTCTCCATCCACCATGCTTTCACCCTCAGTGATCATGTCTCCATCCGCCATGCTTTCACCCGTCAGTGATCATGTCTCCATCCGCCATGCTTTCACCCCTCAGTGATCATACGATCCGCCATGCTTTCAGCACCCCTCAGTGATCATGTCTCCATCCGCCATGCTTTCACCCCTCAGTGATCATGTCTCCATCCGCCATGCTCTCACCCCTCAGTGATCATGTCTCCATCCGCCATGCTTTCACCCCTCAGTGAGCATGTCTCCATCCGCCATGCTTTCACCCCTCAGTGATCATGTCTCCATCCGCCATGCTTTCACCCCTCAGTGATCATGTCTCCATCCGCCATGCTTTCATCCCTCAGTGATCATGTCTCCATCCGCCATGCCACCCGTCAGTGATCATGCGTTCCATCCGCCATGCTTTCACCTGTCCGCGAGCAGTCTCCATCCGCCATGCTTTCACCTGTCAGTGATCAGGTTCCATCCGCCATGCTTTCACCCTCAGTGATCATGTCTCCATCCGCCATGCTTTCACCTGTCAGTGAGCATGTCTGCATCCGCCATGCTTTCACCCAAAGTCAGTGATCATGTTCCATCCGCCATGCTTTCACCCTCAGTGATCATGTCTCCATCCGCCATGCCTTTCACCTCTCAGTGATCATGTCTCCATCCGCTATGCTTTCACCCCTCAGTGATCATGTCTCCATCCGCCATGCTTTCACTTCTCAGTGATCATGTCTCCATCCGCCATGCTCACCCTCAGTGATCATGTCTCCATCCGCCATGCTTTCACTTCTCAGTGAGCATGTCTCCATCCGCCATGCTTTCACCCCTCAGTGATCATGTCTCCATCCGCCATGCTTTCACCCGTCAGTGATCATGTCTCCATCCGCCATGCTTTCACCGCTCAGTGATCATGTCTCCATCCGCCATGCTTTCACCCCTCAGTGATCATGTCTCCATCCGCCATGCTTTCACCCGTCAGTGAGCATGTCTCCATCCGCCATGCTTTCACCCGTCAGTGATCATGTCTCCATCCGCCATGCTTTCACCCCTCAGTGATCATGTCTCCATCCGCCATGCTTTCACCCGTCAGTGAGCATGTCTCCATCCGCCATGCTTTCACCCGTCAGTGATCATGTCTCCATCCGCCATGCTTTCACCCCTCAGTGATCATGTCTCCATCCGCCATGCTTTC
>JAVTVY010030336.1:0-12788 GCA_036873755.1 Hanleya hanleyi | reverse complement strand
TATTTATTATCATATAATTGCATGTGGAATATGCATTCGGAGATCTTAGACATAAAGTTGGGGAGGGGGGGCAAATTCAAATGTCATGGCTGACGAGGTAAAACCTGTTCTATTATTTCTGCCTCAGCAATTTTACCAAGGTTAATTCTTCCTGGACGAGGGCTGAGATAAGGTGACCAGAACAAGGAGAAAATGCACTATCAAAGAACTTATGCCAAAAGCTATACAACCAGTCGTGTATCATTGTGCAGAGTAAAAAAAAAGTAATGTTGGAAATTTATTAAATTTTAAGCAATTTCAAAAACTTACGAATGACTAAATATGGGAGTATCCCGGAGTATCTGCAGGGGGGAGGGGGAATATGTTTGCAGAGATTCAGAAACAATTACTGGTAATTTGCCAGATTCCAGATATCTGATAAACCCAAATATTTTTAGTGACAGCAATAACAAATTTGGGTCTACACATAGATGAAACTTTGGCCCATTCCGGAACAAACAGTATATCAGTACATTTGCAGTTCCCCCTGCCTCGGTTACATGTATACACAAATATAGCACTTGTCATGATAAAAGATGTACAGATTATGTACCATAAATTATTTCAATTATTGTATTGAATATACAAATACATGATCAGTGTTCGTATATGAAGACATTGAATCTTTTATCATTTTTGTAAGTCCATATTTTCTATTCCAGCTTCTACAGTGGGTTGTTCTTGGTTTTGTACTTTTTTCTGAGCTTCCTTGTGTTTTTTCTGTTTCTTTGTTTCTTGTTCCTCAATGGGAGCGGGTTTCACAAATGGAATCTTTTCACGATAAACTGTAAAATACAAAATAATCAATATATGTATATCACTCAGATGAACTTCAGTTGTACAGACATAGGTGCAGGAAGGGGGGGGGGTCTTTCCATTTCAAGAATTGGGTCAAGTATACAACTGATCTATGACCATCTATGTCAATATTATCCCTGATTGATATCAAAACCATATAGCAAGCCCATTCTTATCTTGTTTATTTTGAAGCTTGTCAGTTTCCCTTATCAGACCAGTTACGTTGATTGGTCAAATGTGATGCAGCAGTGAACTTATTTTCATGCCAGTTCACCTAACGGCCTCGATATATGTAGTCCAGATCCAAAATCCACATTTAGGGATCAGGTTTTGTTCAGATTGTCTCTGATGATAACCCCCAAAAACAGAAAGATGATTGCAAGACAAGAGTACACTTGAACAATGTTGAGAGAACACAGGAGAGCCTGTAAGTCAGTGTCAGCTATACTGGTTAATACATTTTCACTTTGTCCCTTCTTTTTACCTGGGATACTAACGTATAATTTGGCATATATTATAAGGAAGTGTGCCAGCTATTACCGGTTCAAAATATTCTCCTAGGATAAAAGATAGGGCAAAGTGAAAATATATGAACCCGTATTTAATCAACTGAAGTCACGGCTCTTCTTCTTTGTTCTCTCAATAATGTGCAAGTGATGGATTGGATGGGCTATGGTACAGTTTCAAATAGGGCAGTTCTCGCAAACTTTAATGGCACATAATCCTTCTTTACTAAATATCAAGAATGCAAACTTCAAATCAGGTAGACAGCTGTCCGTCAATGTGGATGGATGGATGTTTCCAGACCGGCTCAATTTAGAATTTCTATCGAGTGCTTCACATATCTAGATGAAAATGTTCGGGAAGACAATAATCAGGTGTTTGGATGCGTATAAAAACTAGGCCCATGGGCATATATAGAAAAGTTGTTGCTTGATTGAGGGTTGGGACAGATAACACCATTGCAAGTGAACTTCTCTTTGCATAATCTAGATTTTATTGCACTGTACTTCCATTTGTAAATTAGTGTTTTGTAATTTATGGCTAACAGGAAAAATAGTTTTTAACTGATTGTGATACCCGAGTATCATTTTCAGAGACTATCGATTGACTGGCTGCAATAGTGGAGATAGTAAGAATAGCTGTTTCTCGAGTTTCAATTCAAAATAGTATCTATTTGTTTGAAAAAGCCCCCAAAAAACACATGAAAAACTGGCCATAATACCAAGCTGATCCGTATGTAGTGGTAATACTATTATACATACATGTACACCCAGTACTGGCACTGAATGAAAGTATTAGAACACATGAATGCATGAAACAATAAGTGGCAAGACATTCATCTCAGAATATTTCAGTTCTCAGACATGTCAGATAGTATTATTTCTAAGTTTAACTTCAATTGATTCATTATTTTCACTACATACATGTACCTATATATCTAACACCAGTCCATGTGATGACCTAGTTTTAGCTTGACCATTGATCAGAAACTAGACCCAGCATAGATACATGTACAGCCCCCAGAGCTATGGTAGGGCAGCTATTTACACATGTACATGTTGCCTCCTGAACTGTATTTCTCCAAGCTGAGGTCAATGTTTGGAAGAGTGACCATAGCAGGCTTCCATACTCTAGTGCATATTAATCTGATATCTTGAAGGAAAACAATTAACAGAGTATTATTTAATACAGGTAAGGGATCAAGTACATGCCAAGTGACTATATATAGACCTACGAAGCCTGTCAACCACTAAAGGATAACTATTCTGGTCTGAGAAAGAATAAACAGTTTGGAACTATTTTTATACGTGTACTTCGGACAACCCTAAAATCAGAAATTTTCTAGATAGCATAATAAAGGTGAGACAACTCACCTTTCTAAAAATGTACTATTTTATAATTTATGCTGAATAAATAGTCAGTGGTCTTGGCTTCTAAACTTGTCCAACTGCACCGAATGAGATATACAGAAGCACTGTTGTACCTGGGTTGTACCTAGACAGACTCTTGTTCGTCTTTGTCACAAGACACCATTGTGAAAAAGTGTGTAAGATTCAGTGTCACTTTCAACAATATTTCAGTCGTATAGCAACGAACCAACTAGATACCGCCCAGCCAAGTTGCGTTCCCGTTGCTTCAAAGATGCAAATCTTTTAAGCAACATGGAACCAGACACCCGCCATCCACCCTATAAAACACCGAGGACAACGCACAAGACACAGACAGGATGCTTACATTGGTTCAACAAAGACAAGTGATATGACAGTGCTAGACATCACATTATCAAGTTCCTTTTGCTTCTCAGCAAAATGCTTTCAAGCAACAGGAGTCCGTGCCCACCGAGCAACCACCCGCCTAATGTGAAAGATGGACCTTAGAGACTAACTAACCTGCTGGCATGAATGGTCGGAGGACTTCAGGTATGACCACCCCATCCTCAGTTTGATAATTCTCCAGTATAGCACAGATCACCCTCGTCACCGCGCACATCGTCGCGTTGAGCATGTGCACATAATCTACCTGTGAAAATATATAATCAATTTGATCTACTACCACAAAGTGGGTCAACATTTGAACAAAAATCTCAGAATACCCTTGTGAAGGTGTGTACTGTGAATTCAGTTACAAGCTAAGGTCTTATAATATATGAAATATGGTCAGAATACGGTTTTGGTGATGTCATGGCTCTATAACTATTCCCTGCTCCATATTAGGAGAAGTGCAGTGTATGACCTTTTAAAATTCTAATTTGATTGGCTATTCGAAAGAAATTAACATCCACTTGCCATATTTGGAAATCACACGGACAGACATCAAAGACAATCCTCACTGCACGGTGTTGGCAAGCTCCTATTTTGATTGGCTAAATGACATCACATGCGTTTCCCAGTTTGAACAATTTACTCTATTCATTAGGTCAAGGTAAATGATGGAACATTAGTGTAGTATTTAACTTGAAATATGAAGACGTAAAGTATCAAGCAACCCGAGGAACTAGAGTTTGACATGATGGCTTCACGTGACTACACAATGTACTGGAACTCGGCAATAGGTATGAGCCATTTTTGAGATCTGCATAAACAAACCATTGCAATTACAGTGATACAAACACTTACTTCTTGGCCCATTTTCTTGGTCTGTCCATATCGTACTCTCAGCCTTCTGGCCTGGTAGTCGGTACAGTTTGAGCAGGACACAAGTTCTCGGAATGCCCCTGATCCAGGAAACCAAGCTTCCAAGTCCAGCTTTTTGGAAGCAGCATTGTTAAGTTCACCTGAAACGACATGTTAGTTTTACATGTTAAGTTGTACATGTAAGGAGACAAGGGTGGGATTCAGTACCCCTGGGTTGGGTGCATGCCCAGTAGAGGAATGCAATACGTCCAGTATGATGTGCAAGCTTCTGCAAATATATGAGGGTTTGGGAAGGGGTGGGAGGCTTACTTTGGGAGACAGGTAGGGGCTCGGGGACCTGAAGACAGACAGGCAGACATCATTGTGGCAACTGTATTATAGAGCTGCAAGCTCCCGGAATATATGAGGCTTGGGGTGCGGCAAGGCTTACTTTAGGATATAGAGGAAGGGGCTCAGTTCTTGGGGGTTTGGAACATACTCGCTCAGGAGGTGAATGGGTTCAATAATTATAGCGTGATGTAAGCTTCCGGTGGAGAGAGGCTTAGTTTAGAAGAGTGGAGGTGGGGCTCAGTAATGCTGGGTTGGTGCATGCAGGAGGGGGGGGGGGATGAGGTGTGGCGAGTTCAATAATCGTAGCATGATGCAAGCTCCCAGAATATGTAGGTTGGGCGAGGCTTGCTTTAGGATATGCAGGGAAGAGCTCAATCCCACGGGGCGGGGACATGTTCCCACGGAAGGGTGAATCCCACATTTTCTCTCACTATCGCTATATCCGACAAAACGGACACATTATGAAAACCATCACTTTTGCCCAGCCCCATGGTCAGTATTCTCGGGTTTCAATGTACCAATTTATCTGAGTTCCCCGATTCTAAAAGACCGTAAACCATCAATATATATGCATTGCATCATCCTCTGCCAGGGAAAATCGTATGCTGAATTTAATCTCGCTATCCAAATGTATGACAAAGGATGAGAATCCAAATATCTCATTTCTATATAGATTGCTAAAATTTTGCAGTAATCTGTTGGAATCACATGATTTATTTTGCAGAGAATTTGATTTCCCAAGCAAGCCCTAATGTTTGACATTATTTTTTCAATTTCAAATCAAGAAATTTACCCCAAATATCTCGACAGCGTCCAAAAGTACGAACAGGGTAACGAATTTCACTGGTCGATCTTTGTAATTTAGTGAACTCGTCTCTGAGTGACAATATTAACTATCTTATAGGGAATGCCTAGAGATTTATGGACTCGCCCGCGATAATATTTACTATCCTGTAGAGAATGCCTAGAGATTTATGGATTCACCCGAGACAATATTATCTATCCTGTAGGGGATGCTTACAGATTCATGGACTCGGGGATGCCTAGGGATTTATGAACTCGCCCAAGACAATATTAACTATCCTATAGGGGATGCCTAGAGATTTATGGACTCGCCCGAGACAATAACTATCCTATATGGGACGCCTAGAGATTTATGGACTCACCAGAGACAATATTAACTATCCTATAGGGGATGCCTGGAGATTTATGGACTCAACTGAGACAATATTAACTATCCTATAGGGGATGTATGAACTCACTCGAGACAATATTAACTATCCTATAGGGGATGCTTACAGATTCATGGACTCGGGGATGCTTACAGATTCATGGACTCGGGGATGCCTAGGGATTTATGAACTCGCCCAAGACAATATTAACTATCCTATAGGGGATGCCTAGAGATTTATGGACTCGCCCGAGACAATAACTATCCTATATGGGACGCCTAGAGATTTATGGACTCACCTATGACAATATTAACAATCTTATAGGGGATACCTAGAGATTTATGGACTCACCTGGGACAATATTAAGTATCGTATAGGGGAAGCCTAGAGATTTATGGACTTACCCGAGACAATATTAACTATCCTATAGGGGATGCCTAGAGATTTATTAAACTCCTCAGCATTGTTGATCATCTCATCAAACATCTCCCACGATTTGTTGTCAAATGGTGAAGTCAGCGTGAACTGTTCAACCTGAGGACAGACGAGACAATTTCACCTCACGATTAACCCATTTACTTCAGTATAAGGCGTCACATCACTACAATGATCAACCCATGCATGTTAATATCAGGTGTCACGTTCTGCAGGTTCATCACATTGGTCGATCATTGTAAAACATAACACCAGGTCACCACAATGATCAACCCATACATGTTAATATCAGGTGTCCCGTTCTACAGGTTTATCACATTGGTTGATCATTGTAGGACACAACACCAGGTCACCACAATGATCAACCCATACATGTTAATATCAGGTGTCCCGTTCTACAGGTTTATCACATTGGTTGATCACTGTAGGACATAACACCAGGTCACCACAATGATTAACCCATACATGTTAATTTCAGGTGTCATGTTCTACAGGTTTATCACATTGGTTGATAACTGTAGGACGCAACACCAGGTCACCACAATGATCAACCCATACATGTTAATATCAGGTGTCCCGTTCTACAGGTTTATCACATTGGTTGATCATTGTAGGACGTAGGTCACCACAATGATCAACCCATACATGTTCATTTCAGGTGTCACGTTCTACAGGTTTATCACATTGGTTGATCACTGTAGGACATAACACCAGGTCACCACAATGATCAACCCATACATGTTAATTTCAGGTGTCACATTCTACAGGTTTATCACATTGGTTGATCGTTGTAGGACATAACACCAGGTCACCACAATGATCAACCGATACATGTTAATATCAGGTGTCACTTCACTACAACGATCGACGTGTGCATATTTATATCAGGTATCACATCAAAACATGTCTGGTCTGTTAATATCAGGTAGAGGGCGCCAGATGGCAATAATTAGCCAATACGAACCTTCTCAAACTGATGGACCCTAAATATCCCTCTCGTGTCTCTGCCATGTGAGCCCACTTCCTGTCGGAAGCATGTGGATAGGCCAGCATATTTGATAGGTAAGCTCTCCGTCGGTATCCATTCATCCCTGTGGAATGCTGCTATTGGCTGTTCTGAGGTGGCTATTAAATATTTCTCTTCTACATCTTCCTTCTTCTCACTTTTCCCAATAACCTGATGCAGAGTACAGGTGATACAAATGTTAGAAATGTACATTATCAATATCATGTTTGAAGGATTTCAGAATGAATCTCACACAATAATGCTTGAATGTGGCTCCCAGTATCCAAAATAACCATTTGTGCAAGTTGCAGCAGAGTCAACACTTCAGAGCTATGTCACTGCATTATGAACGTCATACTTTTGTGATGTCATAATGCAATGTGACAATCTCAATGCTGGTGAGAGTCAGTTCATACTTGTAAGAATCACGAGACAATGCATACAATAGCCAAGTCTGGGGACAACAATGTGTCCAGACCTGTGCCTTTTCAATGACACAAAGACAAAGGACAATAGTTCTGACACAAAGACAAAGGACAATAGTTCCTACATTAAGTATCAACCTACAAGTCATTAATTAAACGTCTTCCTGTGTTATTAAATCCCAAATTAATGTACTAGTTCTCAACATATCCAAATTAACTTACGGTACCTGGTTTATACCCATGAAGTCTTACCTTATATAACTCTTCATCAAACTGTGAAAGTTGAGCGACTTCTTGCATGACCTCTTTTCTCATGAAGAAGGGCGTATATAGTGGTGAGAAGCCCCTATCATGAAGCATCATGAGGGAACGATTGATCAAGGCCTGCTCCAAAAACACTAGAGGGCCCTACAATGGAGATAATTCATCATAAACACAGGTAACACAAAGTGAGTGAAAACTCATGTGGTTGAAGACCCCCACATAATAGAAAATAGTGATTTGGCATGGAAGGGCAAAATTCAGTCCCCACCAAGCGAGCTCTTGTGGCATATATACCAGAACCAAATTTATTCTGAAAGAACACTTTGACTTGGCCCTAACATAGTACCATCTTTTAGGTGGATCGACATAAAAATAATCCCGAGTGAGATCTTGAGGCAGAATCTGTTCAGGTTTGTCCGGATATACAAAATTTTAACTTGCATTTGGCCCCCAGGTGGTGCCACATGAAATGTGAAAAAACAAACCAACGAAAATCTTGAGGCAAGGCTTACTAAATTTGGAAAGAATCTGATCACTTTTTTCAGAAATTATTCCTTGGAAATGATAGATATGTCAGATGTGCCAGATTTATTTGTTATGGACAGGTATAATTTTCCCACTGGTAACTAGTGTCATATCGGCATACCTTGAGGTAATAGCCCCGCCCTCCAGCTATCTCAGCACCTTTTTGGTTCTCCACTCCATTGACCATCACAACCAGATCTACATGTGAGTATTTCTTTCTCACTGTTACGTCACCAAACGTCCGCTCAACGCCATTCTCATCCTGTGTAATAAATACAGTTTATACAAAAAACAGAACACATATATAAAGTGAATGATTCTTTATTTATAGATTTGGCATTTAAGGTACCCGTCCATCACTAATGGTAATAGTTTGGACGATATGGGCAATGACCCCCAGATGTTGCTCTGACCCAAATGTTAATGGACTATGGTGAAGTCCCGCAAGGTGTTAGTTGGGCTATGACCCAAATGTTAATGGACTATGGCGAAGTCCCGCAAGGGTGTTGGGCTATGACCCAGATGTTAATGGACTATGGCGAAGTCCCGCAAGGGTGTTGGGCTATGACCCAAATGTTGATGGACTATGGCGAATTCCCGCAAGGACTATGGCGAAGTCCCGCAAAGGGCTATGACCCAAATTTTAATGGACTATGGCGAAGTCCCGCAAAGGGCTATGAGCCCAGTGTTAGTAATTGGTGGCTATGACCACCATGTTAGTTGGGCTATGACCCAAATGTTAATTGATCCTTAATTGTTGAATAAACATTTATGCTAAATTATGTGTAGCATAACATGATACCCCATGCAACTTCTCTTACTAATTGCACCTCGTAAATACTATTTCTGGTGGTGAAAAGGGGGATGGTGGTGGGTGGCGAAGTGCTCAAGTCAGCAGGTAGACGCGCACTGAAGCTGCTAACATGAAGGCTGACCATGCGGTCACGAGGTCAATCTTGATTGGTTTGTATTGGACTTGGTTGTGTCCCTGATTGGCTACTATATTGTCTGTCTGTTGGCTGATAAATTGGGGATTCTGCAATCTGATAGGGTGTTACTGCTGGAAGCCTATTGGCTGTAAGCTACTGTATTCAGTTTGTATAAACAACATTCAATCTCCTTGAATTGTAATTTATACAAAAAACAGAACACATATATAAAGTGAATGATTCTTTATTTATAGATTTGGCATTTAAGGTACCCGTCCATCACTAATGGTAATAGTTTGGACGATATGGGCAATGACCCCCAGATGTTGCTCTGACCCAAATGTTAATGGACTATGGTGAAGTCCCGCAAGGTGTTAGTTGGGCTATGACCCAAATGTTAATGGACTATGGCGAAGTCCCGCAAGGGTGTTGGGCTATGACCCAGATGTTAATGGACTATGGCGAAGTCCCGCAAGGGTGTTGGGCTATGACCCAAATGTTAATGGACTATGGCGAATTCCCGCAAGGACTATGGCGAAGTCCCGCAAAGGGCTATGACCCAAATTTTAATGGACTATGGCGAAGTCCCGCAAAGGGCTATGAGCCCAGTGTTAGTAATTGGTGGCTATGACCACCATGTTAGTTGGGCTATGACCCAAATGTTAATTGATCCTTAATTGTTGAATAAACATTTATGCTAAATTATGTGTAGCATAACATGATACCCCAAAATGGAAGTTGAGTTCAACTGAATTAAGGATGAGAATGGTAAAGAGAATATTTTATTACATGTTTGAATAGTGCAGGGATAGAAATATACAATTGATTTCTCCAGGTACTAATTATAATTCATGAATCGAGAAAAGAAATGAATTACCGCTAAGCTACATTGAGGTAATGCACAATGTGAACACCATTAGACATTATTAATCACTGTCAGTTCTTACTTCCCTTCAAGATTATCAATGCATTTATATCTTATCGTAATAAATCATGAACATACATATATATATTGCATTAGCATAAGATTAGAAGAAATGTACATACTAAGATCATACATTGTTTCAACCTTGATTAAATCGGAGATGGTACATGTAACTACATCCTATAGATGTTGGGGAAAACCTGAAAAAATACATACTGCTTAATATTATGCAAATCATGTGATTGATTATCCAGTAATGGAATGAATTATATAATTGATCTACATGAAATAAATCGTAAAGTCATTATTGCATGTTATTAAGACTTATTTCCATCCCTGTTCTGATTTTATATTTACAGAACATTTAGCATACTTGCAATTGATACACACAGTACCCCGGGTGGGAGGCAAGATGACATTCTCTTGATTATTTACATGTATGAGTATCGCTTATCCATTGACCTGCTTGGGATGATAGCATGATAACTAGGCATGGAAAAAACATTGTGAATCAATGATGGCAGAGTGAATAAATGGTGAAATACAACTGATGTACATGTATCATGTGCATGTTATCGGTTCTGCTCAGCTCAGCAACAATCCCGGAAATACAAGTATTATACCACTGTACATGACAAATCTTTAGTGTTATTGCACCTTCCACTTTCTGCAATGTGAGTGATGCAACTCGCAACAAATTGTACTAGACCGTCGGAGCTAATAATCTTCTAAATTATAAAGGCTTTGCCATTTGCACAAATGCTGTACCTTTCTGTCTATCTGAAAACCTGATATACCTACTGTAACAGTTAGATGACCATCTACCTAATTTTTGTATAATGTGGTCTTCAATACCGACATGACTGGCTGTCGTGGCCGCGCCTCCGCGGAAACTGTGTGCCGAATATAACATATCGTTGAGGCCAAGCCTGTTCAAAATAATGCGGAGCCGAGAAATGAAGAGAGGCCTGGATAAAGGTCTGCCTTCCTCTGTAACAAATAATGGATCTTGTGGACTACCTTGGCCGAAACGGATTCGACGTACTTCACAGTAAGTGGTCATGGCCGCTACTGGGCAAACCTCACCATGGGATTTAAGAAATGAAATGTCTACGCCTTCCCCGAAGGGATCAGTTTTTGATCTTTTTAGACGTAGCGTTACATGCTCCCTATTAGCATCCCATAGGAGATCTTCTAAACAAATGTTGTAACGTGGGTCAAAAATTGTCCCTTTAATGGTAAACTCACCACATCGTAAGAAACCAAAAAATGCCAGAGCACAAACAGCTTGCAATAAAATATCCATGTACGGTGAAAATAGTCCCCGTCTAAGCACGTGGAACATGCTACCAAGAATTTGGTAAGTGATAGGGAGTTTGTTATTGACTTGTTTACTCTGGCGACGTTTAACTGCATTCAGAATGCAGTGAAGTCTACACATTGGCTGCCTATCTTGGTTTAATAGAGGGTTTGGAAGACCAGCTTCGAGATACGAGAACCGGATACCAGCTAGGTACGATCTAATGGAAGTATATCTCAGTTTAAGAACTTCAAAACAGTGAGCTACAAAGAAGATGATGGTGTCTTCATCAAGCAATGGTAAACTATTGGGGCGAGATACATGTATACCGTACATGGCTAAGAATCTAATCAAGGCCGCTAATCCAGATCTGTACACTTGCCGGGTGTTAGAGCTGATAGCCCCTCCCCATAGTTCTTGAACAATTTTGTTTAAATGAACATCAGCTGCGAGTGTCTCGGACACAGTGATTCTGGAATCTTGCCGTGGACCCCCCTGGACTGAAATTCAGAGAGAGAAACGGACGGTTTATCATTAGTTACCAGTACTGCATTGATAATGAAGTTGTTAACAGCTTGGCACCAAGTTAAGCGTCTTATTAACTGCATAATATGCTTTGACCTTGATCTACCCTTCTGTATTGCTTGTACCGTAGCAGTATTTCTACACTCAAAGACAATACGTTTCCGAGACCAACTATGTCCCCATAACACAGCTGCAGTGACTATTGGGTACAACTCGAAATAAGCTAGAGCAAAGTGTGCATTATTGATGGCGATCATATCAATGGGCCATGTACTCTGAAACCACTGCTCATTAAACTGACCCGCATACCCTACACCTGGTACCGCAACTGTATGTAACCCCAAAACACTAGCGGACACTGGTTCACCCTCCAAGATAACACTCTTCCCATTCCAGCTTTTCAAAAAACAAAGCCACATTAGGAGGTCTCTTTTTGCTTCCTGGTTTAGTTTGACCCAATAATGCATCTCTGAAACACTACGGGCAATGTCTAAAAGATATGTTACGAATGCTCTACCTGGAATAACCACCCTGCTAGCAAAGTTGAGGTGCCCCAATAAACTCAAAAGGTCTCTCTTGGAAAATCGGTTAACTGAACTAATCCACTGAATAAATTCAATGATTCTAGCAAGCTTGTCAGTGGGTAACCTAGCCTCCATTCTGACTGAATCAAGAACTATCCCAAGGTATTCTAACTCTGTGGATGGACCACAAGTTTTGTGTGGGGCCGTCGGAATTTTTAAACGATTAAAAATCATGGCCAAAAGAGCTCTTGTTCGCAATGCCTCTGTAAGATCAGGTCGTATTAACACCAGGAAATCATCTAAAAGATGAAACAGATTTGTTATGTGATAATTGTGCTTGGCAATCCAAACAATCGCTCTAGACAAAGTGTCGAAAATCTTAGGTGATGATCTGGACCCAAAAGCTAAGCGTATGTAAAAATAATACAAGCCATCCCACTTGAAACCATAAAGA